>PVJC01001781.1:0-87899 GCA_004026665.1 Murina feae
TTTTTTACTCAAATTCTATTACTAAGACTAATCCATTGTTTCATGTAGCTATTGTTCATTCATTTTGACTGAAGTTTATTATTCCTCTATATGCCCGCACCACAATATATTCATCCATTCTTCCTTCAGAGCACATTTGTATGGCTTCCAGGTTGTTGCTGCTTATGAATAGTGCTGGTGGAGCATTCTCATACATGTCCACTGGTGTGTGTGTGAATGAGTTGCCCTCGTCTGGGTGGGATTGCTGGATTATAAGGTATTAGAATATTCACCTTCACAAGATGATGACAACCTGTTTCCAAATGGCTGTGCAATCTCACACCATCAGCAATGCACAAAAGGTTCTGTAGACGCACATGCTATCCCTTGATGGTGTCAAACGCCTTCATTTTAACAGTCCAGTGGGTGAGCATGGTGTCTCATCTGCCCTTGAAAATGCCTTTCCCTGCTCACTTAGGAGTGCGAACATTCCTTCATATGCTTACTGACCATAGGTGTTTCTTTAATCAAGTTAGGAACTTCATTTCATCAAGGCACCCCAAGGAAAGTAAAAAAAAACAACAAGTTACAAACCCAGATGAGTGATTTGCCACACACATAACTGACGAAGAATGGGCGAGAAGAATACATACAAGAGGAGGAAAACTCACCTACTAGAAAGTGGGCAGGCATTTCCCAGAAAATCCTCTGTTATTGCTGTTAGCCACACGATGTGCTTGTGTTCACAACACCAGCTGGTCAGAGTGGAGTTTAGTGTTGACACAATGTTATAAGGCTTTGTCCTTCGCCAGTTCAGAGATTAGTCAGAAAAGACTGCTCCTTCCTCCCTTGCCATCTGGAGAATTCATCTGAGTCCAAAAAATGTTTTCACAGGAATAAAAACTCAAAGCCAAGGTACCCTTACAGATGGTTGCCTAGGACACACAGACCTTAAGAAACCCCAAAACCTAATACATAAAGCGAGCCTTCTTCCCATGAGAACTGGGGAACATTTTTCCAATCAGGACCTCGCCAAGGGATCCGCAGGGGAAGTGGGCAATCTTCCCATCCCTGTCCACGGCACTAAAACTGTTCATGACACAATGACTTAGGATATTAAAAACCTACATAGAGCCAGTGTCTCTCAAACATTCCCTGGTGTCAACGAAATGGTTAAGTTTTTAGGCTTCGAAAGACTTCCCAGCTGGGGCGTGGGTTTCTGGTGAAGAGTAAAGAGGGGTGTAAGATGTCAGCAAATAAAGGAATGGAGCCCTAGCCGGTTTGGCTCAGTGGATAGAGCGTTGGTCTGTGGACCAAAGGGTCCCAATTTCGATTCCGGTCAAGGGCACGTACCTTGGTTGCAGGCTCCTCCCCGACCCGGGCCATGGTCAGGACTCGTGCAGGAGGCAACCAACGGATGTGTTTCTCTCACATCGATGTTTTTCTCTGTCTTTCCCTCTCTCTTCCACTGTCCCTAAAACAAAACAAAAACAAAAATCAATGGAAAAATATCCTCAGTTGAGGATTAACAAAATAATTAATAGATAGATAGATAGATAGATAGATAGATAGATAGATAGATAGGAGTAGGCATTGGCCGTCAATCATCTTAAACGTGGCCTGCACTGCAGAAGGGGCCAAAATAGGTCCAGTCTGGAGTTCAGCTGAGGCTTCCTTCTCGGGCTTCCTCCAGGGATGAGGAGAGACTCTGGCGGGGAGGGTCAGTGCTGGAGAAAAGCAAGGAGACAGAGAGCTAAATCCAAACTAAAACAGGAGGCAGCGCTCATGCTCCTTCCTCGTCCTGTTTCCCTCACTAGCTTTCCACGGTGTTGCTTTCCATTTGCAGTTGCTAACAGCAAGCGTCTCCCCCTGTGTATTCCCTTGCCTGTAAGGGGTACCTGTTTCCTGAGCAGCTGGGTGAAATCTGACTTGCAGATGACGCCTTCAGTGCTCACCTGTCAGTCCCAGGATTTCCTCTGCTGAGAACCAGGCAGCCACAGGAAGATGACAGGCAGACACATAGCTACTTGCACAGGCTTGAAGCCAAACTAACTAAACTCTGGACCCTCGCAATGGAAGCCGCCAGGGGAACTGGCTAACAAGACCTCTTTTCCAACCTTCAAGCTGGGTGGGGATGGAATAATTAGACGTGTCTGCTTGGGAGTGTAAGACAGAGGTAGGGGGCAAGACAGCTAGACAGCTGGAGGCATCTCCTCCTTCGGAACCTGAGAGTCGAAGTCTTTGGAGCCTGGATAGCGGGAGTGGCCCAGCCCATGATGTGCACACACCTGTGGGGAGACAGCAGGTGGTATGTGCGAGTCTGTGCCCTGGTTGAGCTCATCCTCCAAGGCTAGATGGAGCAATTTTTATACCACTTATTATTCTCAGAGGCCACTGACAGAACCTCCTGGCTCCTGGGAAAAGCATCTCTCTTCACTGTTTCCAAGATTCTTTCCAGGCACTAAAATAGCAAATCACAGACTGCTGGCATTTCCAGGCCGGTCACAGAGGCTCAGTGTGTCACCTGGTGAAGGTGGGCAGCTTACACTAGATACATTCTCTCTCTTCTCTCTCTCTCTCTCTGCCCACCCCCCCCCCCCCCCCCAACAGCTTCTTTACACCAGTCAACAAAAGTGAGATCAGGAGTAGAGAGAAATGTCTTCCTGTCAACTATTGTCTTGCTCTGTCTCCTCCTTCCTCATCCTCCCACTCCTCTCTGGGGCCTAGAGAGTTTGGGTAGTTAGGGTTCGATGTCAATAAGCAAAAATTCCTCGGGACAGCCACCACGTTACCCCTGAGCCTTTCAGCATGGACAGATATGAGAACAAAGTTTATAAAATACACACATTTCTTTCCTTACAGGAAACGGGGACAGCACACTGTCCTCCCCACAGAAAACTGGCACTATATATTCAAAGCAAGTAGCGACAATTCCTTCCTTTATTGTTTAATTATGGGCTGACGCCGCCGAGATAAAGGCCCAACCAATCGAGGGCTCAAAAACGCCAATCATTCTCGGAGGAGCGCTGAGGCTTACTCTCTCCTTTCATTATATTTATTATGATTTTAGCTTGTTCAGCGGTAAATGCAATATTGACATTTAGAACTCCTAGGAAGGGGAGAAAAAGGAGGAAAGAAAAAGGCAACTAAAACATCATTAGCTTCAAATACTTGAGCGGTTTCCAACTGGAGGCCATGGGTGTTTCCTCACTCTCTTTTTGGTTTTATTTCCCCTCCTCCTCCCTAACATTTCCAGGGAGGGAGGTCCTCCAGTCATTGACGTATTTCCAATCAATACTCCCATGTACAGCAAGCCAGCTATCATGTTCTGAATGGAAAAGGAGGGTGTTATTGAACGCGCTTGAACTAACCTGGCTATGGCCAGAGCAGGGTGAGGAGGCAGCCAGACCGCAGAAGGAGGCAAGTGAGAGGACAGTGCCCATTGATGCTCTACACGGTTGGTGCTGATGCTGCGCAGTCCAGCTGCATCCCCCTTAAAGCCCAGCTAGTTCAGCTTCTCGGTTTTAACAGACTGGCGGAGGCAGGAGTGGTTCTTAAAGAACTTAGGCATCCCCTTCCCCTGGACATTTTCCTACATAACATTTCTCTCTCCAGTTTAACTAGTGCCCAGGATACCTTTTATGGGCATAAACTCTTGCTTTTTTTTTTTTTCTAGATCGTTTTCTTATTTGTGGGCAGAGAGGCTTCTCCGGTGGCATCTGGGATGCCCGCTGTGCCTCTACACCCGCTCACACCATCGCTACACGGCTTCCCTTGCCTGCCGCTCTCCACGCTCTTTCCAGCTCTTGCTGGATTGTGAGCCCTTTGAGAATAAGGCCCTGTAGCATTCATCCTTCAGACCCCAGTGCCCAGAACAATGTTTGGCACGTAGGAACAGTGTAAGTAGGTTGAATTAAGAAAAGAAAAGAAGTGCATTAAGGCATGCACCAATCGATCAATGTATCAGTGAAGTGAGCGTGTAAGAGATGGTCGCAGGAGAACGCCCCGGTACGTTGTAGAGCCGGCTAGGAGCTAACAGACAATTCTCATTGCCTGGCACAAAGCAGGGCTTAGCAAATGTTTGAGATAACGGCCTGTAAATTCACTAGCTCCTTCCTTGGCATGGCTCTTTCATGCCTCCCTTCCTGAACCTGAGCCCTCTCAGGCATGTCCTGAAGTTAGGCATGTCCTAACCACCTCTGCAAGCTCGTCTCTCACCTCTCAACCCCTCGAATCCCCCCTCCAGCCACACTCATTTACATACAACACCAGGAATGCTATGCCCAGTGGGGCCCACCTGCCTTTATTTATTTGTTTTTAATATTTTTTTCCTTGATTTCAGAGAGGAAGGGAGAGAGAGAAACATCAATGATGAGAAAGAATCATTGATCGGCTGCCTCTTGCACACCCTGCACTGGGGATCGAGCCCACAACTCAGGCATGTGCCCTGACAGGGAATCGAACCGTGACCTCCTGGTTCATAGATGGACTCTCAACCACTGAGCCATGCCAGCTGGGCTAGGCTCATACGCTTTTAAATGAGATGCTGCTCAATGTGACCTTCCCCTTATTTTCACGTACTTGGTAACTCTTATTTATCTTTCAAATTTTAGCTTAGGGTCACAAGCCCAGGACACTGTCCCTCACCTGCCCTGCCCCAGTCAGTGTCCCACCATGACCCCCACAGCAGCCAGCATTGCCTCCCGCACTGCTCGGCACACAGGATTCCCCATGTCTGTGCACCGATTCTTCCTATCGGTTCATAAGGTTCCTGAGAAAGAGGTGATGTCTTCTGTCTTTGTAGCTCAGCACCAAGCGCAATGCCTAGAACGACCCCTACATGCTTCCTGATGAGCAAATACATGGATTAGTTCATGGAAGAATGCTAAACACTGTAAAAAAAAAGTCTAGAGATGATCCCGGAGAAGCCATACAGTACAGGGCACCTTGCCTCTAGACATGAGCCATAGTGTGATGGGCAGGTAGGTGGTGGGGTGGAAGAGGAGCTCAGAGTGAGACGGGATCAGAGACCTCTGCCAACCAGGGGTCGAGGACTACCTGAGGCTGGCTTGGCTCAAACCCCGGCATCATGCCCGCAGGACCAGAGTAGAGAGCCTCTCTTCAGTTCAAGACAACGAGAGCAAATGATGGCATGAATGTAGGTACACATGGGGACTAGATCCAGCTTTGACGGGCATATGGACAGTGGGAAGAGGCCACGAAGGAAAAGGCCTGAGTGGTCCCCAACTCTGGCATGTAGGAACAGTGTAAGTAGGTTGAATTGAGAGAAGAAAAAAATGCATTGAGGCATGAACCAATCAATCAATGTATCATTGATTTTTCCATTCCCCAGGTGTATGTGGGGAGGGGGGGGGCGGGGGGGTCTGGAAGCTACCCCTGAGTAGTGTGGGCAGCTCTCAGAACAGCCAAGATACTGGCAACAAGGGGAGAACATTCATCGATATAAGCAAGAGACCAAAATGAGATAGGAATAGTCACAGCATTTAATATAGCCATTGTGTTTTGGAATATTTTCATTAAGGTTTATCTGTTACCATTATGTCTGTAATCCTAAGACGTGCCAAGCCTGCCCGGGCAGGAAGGAAAGAGGGGAGGGAGACACATCATCATTAAAATAATTATTAATGTAATCTCACTCCGTATAGATTATTAATGATCACTGATGTTGTTATGCGCTGGGGGCAGCCCCTCTCCCGAACCAGTCCCGCCAGCGTGAGTGGAGGTAGGAGGCACAGCCCTGCCTGCTAAACCCTCCCTCTAACAGGGCAGGCAGGCTACCTGTCTCCTTCCCCCCGGACTTCCACCCCCGGCTCTCCCCCCAGCAACTCCCCTGCCCAAGACCTGCTGGGTTTCAGAGAGAGAGGTTCTGTGTTGGGTTGTGCGCCCCAACTCCCTGCCCGGTCCCCACTCTCCAGGGCTGAGCTCCTGCCTCTGTTCTCGGGGGTTCCCTGAGGACCCCTCCCCAGTCCTTCCTGCATTGGGCTTGTTTGCAGGGCTCACTCTCCAGAAGGCAGGAGCTCCTTGAAGAGACTCACTGTGACCTTTATCTTTACATCACCTCCAACTTCTCTTCCCATCCCAGTGACTGCAGGCGTGTGAGTCTAATGCTTCGATATTAGAAGAAGGGAGGAAGAGGGAGGGAAGAATGAAGGGAAGGAAAGGGAGAGGAAAGAAGGAGAGGAATGCAGGGAGTGAGATGGTGGCAGAGAGCCTAGCCCCACTGAGGATTCTTAGCTGCCTGGCCCAGCAGGTGTCCCATCTTCTGTGTACACAGGGACACACACACACACACACACACACACACACACACACACACACTCTCACACCCTGCGCCATCCCTCCATTCTTCACAGGTGTAAATGACTAATGAATATCAAAGCAAAGCGATTAGGTGGCCTTTACAAGCTTCAGTACCTATGGGGATAACTATAAGTCACTCTGGCATCAGAAATACCTTCTTGGAGAATGTAAACAAACAGAGGAGACCTACCCAAAGACCTAAACTTAATTCTAAATGGTTTTCCACTTGCCTAGTCAGGAGTTAGAGGCTTCTGGGCCTCGTTCCAGCATGTGTGTGGGTTTTTCTGAGGACACCAACCATTCTCCAGGGCCGGCTGGTGCCTGCGCTCCAGCTCCATCCTGACACTGCCCGCGGAGGTGGCTCAGATCCCATAGGGAAAGGTCTTAGTCCCATGAGACCGCCCCTTCCCCCCCACTTCAGATGCCAGTCACAAGTGGTAGGTGCCCAGGTGACCCACAACTTCTCTGCAGGTTTGATTCATTTGCTAGAGGGACTCACAGAACTCAGGAAAACATACTTATGTTTACTAGCTTATTAAAGGATCCCAGGAAGGACACATGAACTGTCCTTCCTCTAATCATGCTTTGGTCTTCCCAGTGACCAGCCCCACCCAGATGCCCACCTGGAGTCACCTCCTGTTGCCCAAGAAACTCCAGGGATTTCAGGAGCCTGCGCCAGGAACCGGGGACAGAGACCAATTTATGTTTTCTATTAACTCACAGGGACATTCATCAAAATAATGAAGGGACACCACTAGTCATAGGGAGTCACAGAATAACGGGCATGATTTATGCGGATGGTGCCTCTCCTATTTCTCACAGCCCTGAGGTTCCATGAAGTACACGGGGCTGGAGGAAGCCGGGTTAACCAGCAAGTTTTGCCTCTGCGTGTTTTCGTGTATCGGTTCTTTGTTTAGATCTGATTTGGGAAGAGAATGCTGCTGCTTAAAATAATAGCTGTTTTGAAACTCCTGAGCTAGTACAACTCCCTCTTTCCGAGTGGAGCTGGGTCTCCAAGGTTGGGGGCGGCCCCCCGGCTGGCGCACAGAGGCCGCACCTGCTGATGCCAGCCTGGCTCCTTCCAGCCCATAGCTTCCAGTTTCTGCCCCTCAGTGCTGTACAATGATGGTCCTGGTGAGGGCATACCCGCTGGCCAGCATGAAAGTGAAGAGCCGCCTTCAAAGTGAAGGGGAAGGGGCCTATACCCTGGGCTCTGGCCCCCACTCTCCTGCAAAGGAGCCCCAAGGCCATCATCCTCCACAGTCCTCGAAAGGAGCCAAGCAGGAATCATCCCATGACCCCGATGGACCATGGTAGACCATGCTGGGCCTTGCCGGGCTGGGCTCCGGCCAGTGCTTGAGACATGCCTCTTCTTCCTACCCCATAAGCAGGTCTCCCTCCTGAGAGGAAGCAGGCCGCCAGTCTTGCTGAATGGAGCCTGATTAGAGCTTCCCTGCTCACAGGCAAAGCGGAAAGCGGGCTGCATCAGCTCAGCGCACTTGGTCTCAGCTCCATGCTCCAGGCCTCTGGGGCCCCCGTGCTGTGCACCTCACTGTGCACCCTACACTGTGCTAGGAGCCCAACTCCTGTGATCCCCCAGCTCCTGTGTAAGACAGGCCAGCTGGTCGGCGTGGCTCAGTGGTTGAGCGTCAACCTATGAACCAGGAGGTCATGGTTCGATTCCTGGTCAGGGCCACATGCTGGGGTTGCAGGCTCCATCCCCAGTGTGGGGCATACAGGCAGCAGTCGATCGATAATTCTCTCTCAGCATTGATGTTTTCATCTCTCCCTCTCCCTTCCTCTCTGAAATCAATAAAAATAGATTTAAAAAAAAAAAAAAAAGACAGGCCACGTGCTTCCCAGACTGCAGAGGAGACACAGAGGCTTCCGAGGGTCCAGTCACCTGCCCACAGTCACGTGGAGACCTTGTCCTGGAAAAGGCTGGACCCCTTCCCCCATCCCAGGCCCAGGGCTCTGAGCAATATCGGGCTGTTTCCCCTTGAGAACTACAGCCATTTGGGGGACTTCCCCGATGACACATAGTGTGTCCTGCTTACAGGCCATCAAACCATCCAAGCATTCCCATCCTTCAGAATCCCATTTCCACCTCCCCGGGTCAGCCCATGACCTTGGAAGATGCTCCAGATGCTCTTGACCCAATGTCAGGGTCAGAACATTTGATCGAAGGGCCTGACGTTGACTCTCATCTCTAAGGATACCTCCTGGAAAGATACCTGATTTCCATCTTGAGTTCTATTCCTCCTTTTTTTCTTAAACATGAACTCCTCCTGCTATGTTTCCTTAAAATGTCTGTTCTCCTGAAAGGTGACAGGGTAACTTCACAATCTTAGGGTGAATCTGTTCCCCAGACTTCCTGTTCTCTTGGAGAAGACTGAGGAAGGAACATCACTTGGAGATACTCCTCGTTTGGAGGAAAGAGGATGGAGTGAGCGCAAGCAAAAGCTGGTTGAACACATGCTCCGCCTCCCATGGCCCTGGGCCAGACCTGTTACACCATTGCATTCAACTTCATGGCAGCCCTGGGAGGAGAGGGCCCATTCTACAGATGAGAACAGTGTGCCTCAGAGAGGATACGTACCTGCCAATACCATCCAATCCACGCTAGAAAGAAGAGAGGACCATGGGGATGGGGAGCAGGGAGCACACTCAAATGATGCTCCAGAAACAGAAGCAAAATAAATTAAGCAGTAATTTTGAGTCCTGCAGAAGCCACGGGACCTAGGACACAGAATTGGGTGCACACGCCACACTAGTTTTGTGACTCTTCCTACCAGTGTCCTTTCCAGTGATTGAGCAGGGGAGGCATATTGTATTGCTTCGCATCGAATAATAGATAACGTAGAACTGTAGACCCGCAAACGACCGTGGAGATTTAGTCCAGTCTTGACACGGAGTCTCCTGATTGCCAAACTAATATTTTCTTTCTGCCTCCCAGACAGTGCAATGCTTAAAATCTAACACATACGAAAACATCCCGGAAAGCCTTTCTGTTGCATAATTTCGTTGTTTTAAGTACATTTGGTTGGTTTGTGACGTATTTCTTGTCTCTCCACACCTGGGATTCTGAAAGGCAGATTCCGCAGGAATGCTGCTCTAATATGTTAGCCTTGAAGTACCCTGAGACAGAGAGAATGGGCTGACGCTAAGAGAAATTCAATTAAACGAATATCGATTGAGCACCTACTACGTGCGGGGTACCATTGAGGACATGCTTGCTCCATTGATGACGATCTGCAAATCTCAAACATCAGCCTTCAGGTCATGTGACTGATCCGGCGGTGGCGGCAGTGGTCTGTGTGTGTGTGTCTATGTCTGTGCCTGGCATACATCCCCATGGACACACAGGTGGCCAAGTGATTGCCACCTCGGTTCTCCACTCTTCCCAGGGTAAAATCGACATGACCGAATCCCCATCAACAGCCTCCGATATGAGCAAGCTTGGAAATAAGTCCTATTTACAAATATTGCATCAGCCCACCTACCTCAAACCCCCTGCTTCCCGATGGCTATAGGCAGTAGCGTGAATAAAACTCGAGATAATTTTGTTCTGTCCATCAGCACTTTCCTGGGCAGATAGGCATGGGATTCAGTGCCAGGCTGCTCTGGAGGTGCCAGGGAATGTCTGCAAATTCTAGATGCAAAAATCCACGACCTTGCCCTAACCGGTTTGGCTCAGTGGATAGAGCGTTGGCCTGCGGACTCAAAGGTCCCAGGTTCGATTCCAGTCAAGGGCATGTACCTTGGTTGCGGGCACATCCCCAGTAGGGGGCGTGCAGGAGGCAGCTGATCGATGTCTCTCTCTCATCGATGTTTCTAGCTCTCTATCCCTCTCCCTTCCTCTCTGTAAAAAATCAATAAAATATATTTTTTAAAATGACCTTTGGGCTTAGACCTAGAAAGCCTGTCTAGGGAAAGAGGGAGCCACAGGCAGGGGTGCATTTGGCAAGCTCCTGCCAGTATTTCGCACCTTTTACCACCGAGGAGGCAGTCCCAAGCCCCTTCAGTCATCACCGCAGGAAAATCTTTTGACGTGCACACTCATACATCGTGATGGAGGTTAGTTACCAAAATGCACACATTTGCCTTCGCCAGTTTCCTTTACTACCCTTTAAATTATTTCTCAGCCTTGCAAATCTTGCTGTGACAGACGGAGCAGGGGGGGAAACCACTAAGTGTTCATTTTTCATATAATATATTCCAATCCTGTTAGGTCGTGCTGCTGAAGGTAATATTTCTGGCATTCATTTAATGAAATTGACATTGATGAATGGTTAATTATACAAATTACATTCTTATTAAATCCCTTAGAATCAGTGCCTGAAATTTTCCTAGCTATGGGCTTCCTACGGTTGATACCTTTTTTTCTCTCTCTCTGAGTATCTTCTCTGTTGGCTGCTATAAGACTCACTCTGCATATTTTTTCTCCTCTAAGAAACTTTGCAAAGCATTCAAAATCCCCTAGTTAAGGCAATTACTGCAGATGAGTTAATCTTCATGGGATGTTTAAGCCCCAGTTCTTGCATATGTTTATTCTGAGTTTTCCTCCTCCCTGGGCAGGTTCTGCCCTGGAGGTGGCCAGACAGAGGGGAGAACTCCCCTACTTCCTGCCGAATAAATGGTCTGCTGGCTGCGAGGGGAGAGAGAACAGCTGTGTGGCAACTCCCTGCATTGGCTGCTGGCTGTAATAGATGATGATGATAGATAGATAGATAGATAGATAGATAGATAGATAGATAGATAGATAGATACTACGTATATTTATATAGAGACATTATATATTTATATATAGAGGCTATATAATTATATTTAGACACTATATATTTACATATAGATACTACATATGTGTTTATATATAGACACTATATATATTGAGATGCTATATTTATTTAAGTGTAGACACTATATATATAGATGCTACATATAATGTGTTTATGTATAGAAGACACTACATATGCTTATAGACAGATACTATTTATATTTATGTATAGATATCATATATGTAGAGATACTACATGTTGTGTGTTTATATGTAGTCACTCTATATTTACATATAGATACTATGTATACGCACAATGTGGGGGTTGATGAGTGTTGACTTACGGGAAAGGATCAATAAATATCCCCTCCCCGCCATGGCAGGTTTCATTGGCTGACACGTCACCGATGGAAACGCCTGTTTGTGCCTTTTCATTGGGGAGCAGAAGTTTGAGTCCCATTCACTGCGACCCTATTTTGTGTGTTACCCTGACTGGTCACAAAGGCAACAGGTATTTGCTGAGCATCGGCTACGCAGCCGGCAGGACACCTCGGGCGATGGGGAACAGTCTCGAGTAGTGCACATGTCTGGGGTAAATTTCTGCGAAAGAACAGGTGCAGACCATGGCCTCATAGTTTGCCTCCATCAGGGAGAGGCAACAGACGTGCTGCAGGGAGAAGCAGGCCGGGTTTCAGAGCCGTCCCAATCCCTCTGTTTTCAGCTGCCGTGGAAGGAGCCGCCGTGAGGGGGGCTCCCCGGGCTTGGCCGGGGGGTCTTCTCACCCCAGGGCTCTTTCTGGGCACTCTCCTCCTTGCACCCATGGCACTCTGACCATCCAGTTGGCTGGGCCAGGTGAGGCTAGTTTGACTCATTTCAGCCTGTGAGTGAATGAGGCTTGTGAGCATTGTCTGTGGTAGGCAGGGACAGGGGGCGGTATGCTAGGCCAGGTCACCAGTTAGACTGAAGGTCACCCTATCTCAGTGGATTTCTGTGGACAAAGCTCTTGATTTATGCTGAGTCCTAGCAAGTCAGCCACACACAAAGCCACACTCATCCCCAGGCATCGGTGCCCAAGTTAACCCCTAGGAAGTCACAGAGGAGAACGGTGGATAGCGTTAACACTCAAGATTCAGAAAGACTTGGATTCAAATCCAGACGCTGCTGTTTCCTGGCTGTGTGACCTTCATACACTTAAACCCAAGTGTCCTCATTTACAAAACGGAAGTCCCAACAGCACGTGCTTGCGGGGGTGTTGGTGAAGGAAGCTTCCAAATGGACACAACGCATTGACCAAAGGCATGGATACGGGGCTCAGGAAGTGGGAGTCGTTTCTATTACTGGGGAGTTTTTTCAGCTACAAGTCACACAATGGCCGTTTGTGGCTTAAACCAAAGGACACGCATTGTTTGCTTAACAGAAGTCCGGGCTGGAGGCGGTCTGCCAGCTGAGCCCTGCAATCAAGAACGCAGGCTCCCTGTCTGTTACTATTCTACTCTCCCTACCATGTTACCTTTTTTAAAAAGATATTGTGGCTTTTTTAAAATAGACTTCATTTTTTAGAAAAGTTTGAAGCTCACAGCAAAATTGAGTGGCAGGCACAGAGGTTTGCCATACGGTCCCAGCCCCTGCCCATGCACAGCCTCCCCCATTATCGTCGTCCGAATGCCACCTTGTCATTATCAACATCCGAATGTCACCTGGGCATCCTCACAAGTCGGCAGCCGAATGTTCAGGTAGCACACCCACATCCGATGCAAAGAAGGAGGAAGGGGCAGCACCTGCAAGCCCTCACAGCACGCCTTCCCGTTTCTCCAGAAAGCAAAATAGCTCTCCCAGGAGTTCCCTAGCGGATTTCTCCCTGGGCCTCCTTGGTCAGAAGTTGGCCATCTCCCAAGCTCTTCACTAGTAGGTGGGGGAGGGAGCAGGAAGCTGGGAGTGGCTTTTGAGTAGCATCTCATGGTTCTGTAATTCAGCCTCCCCCCCTCTGGTCTCAGTTAGTAAGGGGAGGCCCAGCCGCCTTCCTCTCCGCTGATGGGAGGGTGCCCGGCCACAGCTGGCAGCTTGCCTCTCCCCTGCCTGAAGGAGTGAGAGTGGATACAAGCAGGCAAGGGTAGCAGAGGCGTCCTTTTCTTCTCAAGTTCATGTCTTCTGCAAGGTCACTCCCTCAGATGCATTTGTCATTCAAGCAGCAAGGGCTATGGCTCCACCACGCTGACCTGGGAAAAAATCTCTCACTTCCCCCCACCCCCGTCCCAAATTTCATACCCATCTGTGCTAGAGCCAGCAAGTGCCATCCCCAATTACTAGTTTTAATTGTATAGCAAGGGGGACAGTGGTGATATTAATCCAGCGCTGCAAGCTCCGAGTGAAGGTAATAAATAGACTATTAAGTTAACCAAGTTTTCGGCTCCACGACTGAAAGCTGCCATCTATCTTGTGCGGTTTCCTGCATGCTTCATTACCACATATAACCATACTCAGAAAATATGCCTCGTCCTTTCTAATGAGATGATAAGTTCCCCGCCGCGGGGGTGGCAGAGCCCTGGCTATGACGCCGGAGCACGGGGATGGGGGTCTGCCAGGGCGCCCAGGCCCAACACCGATGCCAACGACAGGGCAGGGCTCCTGGGTGGCAACAGCCTGAATTGTCCAGAACACCCTGACACTCAAACCACGCTGACCACTGCGCTCCCTGCCCCTCGTGGAGAAGCAAGGAACGAGGCCCATTTCTCCGACCCCTGGGCACACACCCATGGCTCCTGGAGGAGCCCACCTGCTCGGGTCCTGCCCTGGGAGAGCCCCTTCAAAGCTGCTGCTCAGGCGTTTGTCTTCCCGGGCTCATCCCAGCCCTGCAGTCGCACTCAGCACGTAGGAACTCGGGGACTGTGGCAGCCGGACAGAGCCACAGCCCATCCCAGCACTACCGCTCACTGTCTCGGGCCCTCGAGGAGTCATTTCATCTCTGACCTTGGCTTTCTCATCTGTAAAATGGGGCTAACGAGGCTGCCTTCCTGCAGAGGCGGGGAGAATGAGATGAGATCGTGGAAGAGCTCCCAGCACTGTGCCCGCTACCATCCTTCCTTCAGGATGATGATCAGGTCACCAGAGAGGGTAGTGAAGTCTTTAAATGTTTCAGCAATCCCCACGTTCTATGGTTCCATTCCCATGGAATGTCCAGAAAGGGGAACTCCTAGAGACAGGAAGTCGGTGAGTGGTTACCTGGGGCCGGGGGAGGCAGGCGGAGGCTACGTTTAAAGGGATAAGAAGGTGAGAGCTAAAGGGTGTAGAGTTTCTTTTCGGGGTGATGGAAATTGACTAGGGTGGTGACCATACCTATCTGTGAAAATACTGAAAACCACGGAATCGTACACGTGAAGTGGGTGAATTGTATGGTGTGAGAGCTAGACCTCAATGCAGCTATTTCTAAAAAAACAAACAACAACAACAAAAAAATCAGTTCTAACACAAATAAAACAGTAGCACAAATGGAACCACATGCTGCCATGGGCAGCAGTGGGCTGCATAGGAGCCCGAGACTCATCTCTGGTCTAAGCAGGCCACAGTGGGCACCTCAAGTCCAGGTTCACAAGGTCAGGGCCACTTCAGAGTAGCTTGACCTTGAGGACTCAAAGGCCCCTCTGAATATGTGTCCCGAGGCTGTCAGGGGCAGTCCTTTAGAGGACTCTCTGCACCTCCCCACCCCTCCAAACAGACCAACAAGGGCAACAACGAAAACACAACATCTGTTGCCATGTGCCCACAGCCCTGGGGGCGTGAGAGGCCCAGGATGAGAGGAAAGCTTCCCTTGGCTGAGACAAGGATGGACAGGACCGAAGCCGCTCCTGGTGTTAACAGCGTTTTCTCAGTCTCCTCCCTTCTGGTGCCTCACTACCTCTGCCTTCCCCTTGCATGTGGGACTCCCAGGGGTCTGTGCTTCCTCTCCTAGGTGACTTCACCTGTGCCCACAAGGTCCACTATCACTCGACGCTGATGACTCCCAGGCGACTCTCCCAAGCTCCAGGCCTCTGTGGCCAAGTAGTTCACACAATTCTACATGAATGCCCGTCCCCAAACTATCTTAAATCCAGGATGTTCCACCCGGAAGCTGTTATCCTCTCCCTTTCTCAGACCTCTCTCTCCTACGAGATTTCTCATTCTGGTGTTAACATCCCCATCCATTCCATTTCTCAAGCCAAAAGCATGGCGTCAACACCTCTTCTCCTTCTATCTCACCATCAACACGTCGCTTTATTCTGCGAGCTACATAGCATCCTCTTCATTGCTTGGTCTCCCGCTGTGGCTCCTGAGTGGTCTCCAAGCTTCTAATCTCTCGTTAATCCATGATCATACAGCTGCTGAAGGGACCAGTTCCCTGCTTCAAATGGTTTCCCGTTGCCTATAGAATCAAGTTCAAACTCCCCACAGAAAAGTTCAAACCTTTCATGAATTGACCCGTTAGCTCACCTCTTACTCCCTCCCTCCACCCTGACCAGCCCCCAGTCAGATGGGAAGCAGGCTTTTTGTTCTCAGGAGTGACAAAGACAGACAGTAGACGCAGAGATGCCCCCTCATTACACACTGCTGATCGACCCCTCTGACCCCACCACCTCCAAAACCCCAGCTAGAAAAGCATTGTCCAATACTGCTGCCCTTGGGGCTTCAGTCCTGTGATGGCAAACTTCTCTCGCCATGGTCCTACCCCATTCCTAACCCCCAGGAAGGCAGATGGAAGCCAGGGCTAAATGGTTTTCGTTGTAGCCCAAGTCTAAAATGGTGGGTTTTTAAAATATAGAATTGAGCCAAAATTAATCAGATGCCCAGTGTATTATCACAGAGCAAAGCAAGGAAAGCCCAGCCCATAGGGTCAACCATGCTGGGTTCTGTAGAATCACAGAAATCCATTTCTAAAGGCATGCGCCGTCACTGGCAACATCAAAGGTCAGAGCGTTGGCTCAGCTGGACTTGATTATATGAGGCTACCGTGGAGGTGAAGGTCCCAAAGCTGGGGTAGTGTGTATAGAGAGAAAGCAGCAGGAGAGATGGGGGTGCAGATGCCGCTCCCCAGAGGATGGAAGAGCCCAGCTGGAGCAGAAGCAGCCAGCCCGGAGGTGAGGGCCTCCCCCAGCGCTGAACTTGAAAGGGGCCCTTTCCTCCTCTGGACCCGAGCTGGGACCCGCTGTGCGTTTACCGGTAACATCTTCTGCATCACTTCCGCTGGTCTCCTGTTTTTCTCAGGTGGACGTGTAACTCACTAACCTTCTCACAACCCACCCAGGAGTACTCACAAGAGTAACACATTCTCACTGCTGCCCAGGCTGGGGAACTGGAGGGATTGTACAGAGAAGGTGGATCAGCTCTCAGAATCCAGTGACTGAAACTCCCTCTTTTTTAAAAAAAACCTTTTTAAAAATTGATGAGAGAGAGAGAGAGAGAGAGAGAGAGAGAGAGAGAGAGAGAGAGAGAAAGGCATTGATGTCTTGTTCCACCTATTTTTGCATTCATTTGTTGATTCTGTATGAGCCCTAACCAGAGACTGAACCCATGACCTTGGTGTTTCTGGATGATGCTCCAATGAACGAAGCTACCCAGCCAGGGCCAACTAGGACTCTCTCTTACGTAGAAGTTAAGTCTCAGCCCCAAGCAAAGCCCCTGTCATCCTTCCCCACCAGCCCTTTCAAAGACCCTTGCCACGAAATTTGGAAGAGAAAAGAAGGAAATATTACCCTTTCTGTGGATCCCCAATACAAGGACTCAAGTGGATGTCAGGATTGGGGGATGATTGGGAAAGAGGATGGGCACTTGGCCACAGTGTCCGGATTCTGAGGGCAGTGGACAGGGGGTTGGGAGCTCTGCCTCACCAAGTAGACTGAGCATCAGGCTTCCTCAGGCTGTTGACTACCTGAGCCCTTCCTTGGGGCCACTGCTTTTTCCTGGCATCTCAGGATGGACTCTTGGAAGCATGGGGTCTGACACATCATTGGTATGTAACAGATATATCCTTGTAAAGACTATGAAAACCTAGACAAAAATTTTAGCATGCATGGGAAATCCCACTCCCCTTGAGATGCGAACTGGGGATAAATCTCACATGGATGTAGTAGGTGACATCTTTGAAGCCCTTTTCAAGCCTACAGAGTTCTGGGGACATTGCTCAGAAAAGAATCCGCTCGCTTCTTCCTGCAGCATCCAGCAGAGCCCGACAGGCAAGCATGGAGTGGGAGCTTGAGAGGGTCCTTGCAGATCTCTCACGCGAACCTCTCCATTAGCAGGTGAGGGCATGTGGCCCGGATAGGGTCAAGGAGCTCACCCGAGTTAATGGCAGGGCCATGACCAAAAATAGCTTTCTTCTCAGAGAAGCCTTCAAATCGATGAGCACAACTGGTATTCACCGAGCTCTGTTATCCCTCATCCCTCCCAGGGGTTAACTCATGAGAAATCCTAAACATTGAGCAGAGGGGACAACTTGTCCTGATGTATACAGCATCTTTTATTATTATTATTATTATTATTATTATTATTATTATTTTGTTAATCCTCACCCGAGTATATTTTTTCCATTGATTTTTAGAGAGAATGGCAGGGAAGGAGGAAGAGAGGAGGGGAAGAGAGAGAGAGAGAGAAAGAGAGAGAGAGAGAGAGACATCAGTGTGAGAGAGACACATTGATTGGTTGCCTCCCGCACACACCCTGACCTGGGCCAAGGATTGAACCTGCAAAGCAGGTATATGCCCTTGACTGGGAATCGAACCCAAAAATCTTCGGTACACAGGCTTACATTCTAACCACTGTGAACACACTGGCCAGGGCTAGAGCATCTGTTAATGCTTCTGTTAGCAGAGCGAGAATTAATGCATTTCCCAGTGGAGGAAAGTCTCATGGACCCCAGCCCAGAATCGTTCCCAAAGTCAGAGCCTGCTTCCATTTCTGCTCCAGGAAATCTCGCAGAAGGCGCTCGTCGAGGAGGGAGGCCCTGGGCTCCCATTTGTCTCCCCCTCCCCAGTCCCCGTGCCAATGAGTGAGAACGCAGATGAATTTTGGAAAACATATTAAGAAGCAATTATGGCTTCCTTGCCTGTAAATGCTTCCTCCTTCCCCCTTGAGTCCCAAGAATTAACATAAATTCCTTCGTCAGGAGAAACTACCGAAGTGCGATCCATCTGGATCTAATTTCCAGAGCTGCCGGGCTACCCAGTGACCAGCCTTAAAGGTCTATTCATAAATTTTCCTCTCAGTGCCGCCTGCCTCAGCCCGCGCCCTGCCTCTAATCCCGCCTGTTCTGACCAGATAACAGATGGGACCGGCTCAGATTCTGCCCACGCAGCACAGCTCTGGCTGACCAACTTCTCTCCTTGCCCTTCTGAGCCAAGTGTGGCCTTCTTTCCTTGAACTTCATTTGTCTGGGTCACCTGCTTCCCGCAGGTCTTTGCTGCCTGAGCGAGCTCAATGCAACCACGTGTCCATGAGGCAGAGCTGCTGCTCCCTTGGCTGCATCTCCACGCCTCTGGCCGCTGCACCCCTCGTTGCTGGCTCCAGATGCAGACCTACGGCCCATCCTGTCTCGGTACGTCCCGCAGACAATGAGGAGGGCCTGGAGAAGAGGAAACTCAAGCCTGTGTCGTGCTCTGCTTTTCCATCACCTCATGAAGGGCAGATTGAAGATTTGGCTTTAAAAAGTGATTTAAGAAAAAGTGAACACAAAGCAACTGAAACATGAGAAAGCGATTCGAACAGGAGTGAGAGAATTCGTGGCCCGGTTAGTCAGTCCGCTGGCTTAGGTGTCAAGGAAGGGAATAACTCATTGCTATAGATACAAGGAGAGAAATACTCTGTCCAGCATCCAAGTAGTTAGCAATGCCCTACATACTCTGGGGGCTGGTTTTATTATCTCTGTATCCTCCTACCTCTGTGCTGGGACCAAGAGGTGCTGCCATTACAGTGTCGTATGCAACGATTTCACTGCCTTAAAAAACTTGCTGGTGCTTCATCTATTCAACCCTCTTCCCTACCAAGCCCGTGGTAACCACTTAGATGCTTATCCCATATAGTTGTGCCTTTTCCAGGGGCACATACTCATAAATGAACCATACTGCAGGAAGTGTTTTCATATTGGCTTCTTTCACTTAGCAATATGTGTCCAAGATTCATGCATGTTGTGGCCTGATAGCTCATTTCTCCTTATTACTGAACTAGTGACCCAGTGCATGGATTCATGCACATTGAAAGGAAATGAATTAGAAGGTGGCCAGTGGAGTGGGATTGGGCAAGATAGCTCAGACATGCCCTGGAGCCAAACTCCCACGGTCCCTCCCCAGCCAGCCGCACCAGGGACAGCACCGGGGCTCAAAGGGCATCTGCAGAGTGAGTGGGGTCCTTCTGGCAGGTAGGGTCCTTCGGCCTGACCTGCGGGGATCAGGCCATCACCGGCAGTCCGACATCCCCCGAGAGGTCCCGGAGTGCAAGAAGGCACTCCGCAAAGTTGCTGTCGCTCGGCAGCCCCTGCGTTGAGCGTTGGCCCTCTGCTGGTCAGTGCACATCATAGCTATCGGTCAATGGTTGAATAGTCGGACAGTCACTTAGGCTTTTATATAGAGAGATGGTATTCTATTAGACGGATTTACCCGCATCTGTTCATCTATTCATCCATTGGAGGACATGTTGGTTACTTCCAATTTTGAGGGTGAAGTTGTTATAAGCATTCACAGGGTCTTGTGTGCACATGCGTTTTGAAATCAGTTGGGTAAATTCCTAGAAGTGTAATCACTGGATGATGTGGTAAGAGTATGTTTAGCTTGTAAGAAATTCACAAATCATATTCCAAAGAGGCAGCATCATTTTGCATTCCCACAAGCAATGAGTGAGTTCCGGTTGCTCTTCATCTTTGTATTGTATGATCGGCTTTTCTTTATTTTAGCCGTTTCAGTAGGTGTGTAAAAGTATCTCATTGTATTTTCAACTTGCATTTCCCTAAGGACAGGTGATATTGAGTATCTTTTCATATGCTTGATCGCCATCTGTATATATTCTTTGGTGAAGCGTCTGTTCAGATCTTTTGCTCATATTTTAATTGGACTGTTTGTTTTCTTAGTGTTGACTTTTTAAAAATATATCTTTTTTATTGATTTTTTATAGGGAGGAAGAGAGAGGCATAGTTAGAAACATCAATGAGAGAGAAACAATGATTAGCTGCCTCCTGCACAACCCCTACTGGGGATGTGCCCACAACCAAGGTACATGCCCTTGACCAGAATCGAACCTGGGACCCTTCAGTCTGCAGGCCGACGCCCTATCCACTGAGCCAAACTGGTCAGGGCAGTGTTGACTTTAAGGATGCTTTGTATATTTTGGATACAAGATCTTTATGTAATAACTAGGGGCCCAGTGCACAAAAATTTGTGCACTCAGGGGGGGTGGGTCCCTCAGCCGAGCCTGTGACCTCTTGCAGTCTGGGACCCCTCGGGAGATGTCCACCTGCTGGAATGCCTGGCCAGCCTGGGGGAGGGGCTGATGGTTGTTTGCAGGCTGGCCAAGGTCCCCAGTGGGGACCCTCACCCCATGAGAGTGTGGCCACCCTGGGTGAGGGGCTGAGGGCCATTTTCAGGCTTCCCACAGTCCCTACTGGGGTACCTGGCCAGCCTGGCTGAGGGGCTGAGGATCGTTTTCAGGCTGCCCACAGGTCCCATTGACCTAATGTCCCAGTGAAGCTGGCTGGAATCAAGTTTCTGGGGTTTATTTGTCTTCTATAATTGAAACATTGTTGCCTTGAGCATAGGCCCAGCCAGCCTAATGGAAGCCTCCTGTTTGCTCTAGCTCTGTGTCTGCTGGCTGCCATCTATGCTGGATTAATTTGCATATAGCTGCTCTGATTGGCTGGGGGCATGGCTTAGGTGTCTCAGAGTGATAGTTAATTTGCATATTACTTTTATTAGATTAGATGTGATCTTGAATATTTTCTCAGTGAATTTTTTTCAATCTCTTAAAAGTATCTTTAACAAAATAAAGTTTTTCATTTTAAATTATCTTTGTGTTTTTTTGTTTTTTTGTTGTTTTTTAGTTTCATGGATCCTGCTTTTGGTGTTTTGTCTAAAATCTCATCACCAAACCCAACAGCAGATAGATTTTCTTCTAGAAATTTTAAGATTTTACATTTTCTTCTAGAAATTTTAAGATTTTACATTTAGGTCTACAATCCATTTTGGGTCACTTTTTGTTAACTTGGGGTGAGATGTGTCTAAGTTCTTTTTACCTTAAGATGGCCGTTTGTTAGAAAGACTGTTCTGTCTCCATTAAATTGCCTTTGTGCCTTTGAAAAAAAAGAAAATCAGTTGAATGTATTTGTGTGGCTCTATTTCTGTGTTCTCTTGATCTACTCATCTGTTCTTTCACCAGTCCTGTGCTGAATTGATTACTGTAGCTTTAAGGTAAGTCTTGATATTGGGTAGTGTCTGAGTCTTCCAGCTTTGTTATTCCTTTTTAGTATTGTGGTGACTATTCTAGGTGTTTACCTTTCCATATAAATTTTAGATTCAATTTGTCTACATCTACAAAATAGCTTACTGAAATTCTTTACTGGATTGTGTTGAATCTATAAGATTAAGTCTGGAAGAACTGACATCTTAAGAATATTGAATCTTCCAATCTACAAACATGGAATGTCTCTCCATTTAGTTAAATATTTGATTTCTTTCATCTGAGTTTTGTAGTTTTCCACATATGGAAATACTATACCTATTTTGTTAGGTTTATACCTAAGTCCCTTTGTGTGTGTGTGTGTGTGTGTGTGTGTGTGTGTGTGTGTGTGTATGTGTGTGGTGTTGTAGATGGTGTATTTTTTTATTTCCGATTTTAATGTTTGCAGGAATAGTATAAGGCAGCGAACTCTTTCTTTTTTCATTAAACACATAAATTTTTTACTTCCTTCCATTAAGTTGTTGATTGCTTTCCACAAAAAACTAAAATGTAGTCTTCAAGGGTGGGATGAGGCAGGCAGCCTTCCATGATTCTGACTTCCTTTTCAAAGCAGTTGGCATTTCTATTCTTCAGCCTTTCTGTACTTGATTATTAGTTCCAAGAGGTTTTTTTTATAGATTCTTTGGGGTTTTATACATAGACAATCGTGTCATCTATAAATAAAGACGGCTTCATTTCTTCTTTCCTGAGCTGTATACATTTTACTTTTACTTGTCTTACTGCGCTAGCTAAGACTTCCAGTGCAGGGTTTGAACAAGAGTGGTGAGGGGGGTTGAATAGGTGTAATAGTGGCTCTGAATTCTTCTTATACTCCTCTTATTACATTATGACGATCTCTTCTACTCCTGCTTAGTTGATAGCTTTTCTTACAAAGGGCCATTGAATTTTGTCAAATGCTGACATATTTGTAAAAGCTGCCTGTGGCCCTGGCCAGTTTTGCTCAGTGGATAGAGCATCAGCCCACAGACGAATGGGTCCTGGGTTGAGTCCAGTCATGGGCACGTACGTAGATTGCAGGCTCCATCTCTGGTCCTGGTCTGGGTGGAGGCAAACCGTCGATGTGTCTTTCTCACATCGACGTTTCTCTCTCTCTCTGTCTCTCCCCCTCCTTTCCACTCTCTCTAAAAATCCATGGAAAAGTATCCTTGCGTGAGGATTAACAACAACAACAAAAGATCGCTGTGTCCGCAATGCAGGGCCTGGGTTTTTAGGAGGCAAGAAAAGAACCAGAGGAGCGAGTTAGGAAGACTACTAACACAGGCCCAACAAAGATTGACGTTGGCTTGGACCGGAATGCCGGCAGAGGAGGGAAGTGATCAGATTCGAGATGTATTCTGGATCAAGAACCAAGAAGACTTGGTAGCGTGTTGAGTACAGTGGGAGAAGGCACGGGAGAAATCAAGAGAGACTTTTAGGTATGAGCAGGTGGGTGGATGGTATTGCAAGGCCCTGACATGCCAACAACTAGAAGAGAAGCCAATGGGGGGAGTGTGGGGGGAGGGGCACGGTACAAGTCTGTTTGGGACATGTTACCGTTTTCAATAACCATTAGAACCACAAAATAAGACTCAAAAAGGCAATGGAATGTACACATCTGGAGTTCAGAGGATAGGTCAGGGCCGGATTTGTCATTTTTGAAACCATTTGTATATCAATGGTGTTTCAGGCCTTGGAATGTCATACGATTACCTTGGGGCAAAAACGTTAAGTGGAGAAAAGGGGAAAAAACCCACAGAGCCCGGGGTCCTTCCGCATTTGCTGGCTGGCGGGGTAATATGACTCAGGGGAGGGTGTGAATGAATGAACTCAGCGTGTGCAGCTGAAGTGAGAAACGACGGATTAATTCCAAACCCGGAGTTAAAAATCTAACCACCCGCAGTAACAGCAAAGCCCTTACGTACATACACACAGCTACTACAAGAATTAACTAAAGATGTGGACACATTTGGGAATATGCTAGTGGGTTAGAAATAGATGCGGTTCAAGAGGGGACGCTTCCCAGAAGATATGGTCCAAAATCTGAAATCTAGCCTGGCTGGTTTGGCTCAGTGGTTGAGTGGTGACCTATGAACCAGGAGGTCACGGTTCAATACCCGGTCAGGGCACATACCCGGGATGCGGGTTTGATCCCCAGAGGGGGCCATGCAGGAGGCAGCCGATCAATGATTCTCTCTCATCATTGATGTTTCTATCTCTCTTTCCCTCTCTGTTCCTCTCTGAAATTAATTAAAAATTATATTTAAAAATAAAATCTGAAAGCTACAGAGCAAGTGCCGGGGAAGGAGAAGGATCCTGTAAGCATTTGACGTCGCCTGGGGAAAAGTTTGCCTCGGGCCAGGACCAGCGATGCAGAGGCCCCTCTTCTGTCATCTGTGCAGCGGGTCTGGTCACCTCCATCACAGCCAAAAAAAAGTAGACTCCTGTCAAACAAACAGAAAGACCCATATCCATGGACGCAGGCTGAAGAGCAGGCCGTGAGGTGATGGGAGTATCTTCCATTGACTCCCACACTGCAAACCTCTTTGCCAGGAGTTGGGATGGAATACCTAACAGGTAAATAAAACCCGCGACATAGCTGGACCCTCCCTCCCCCAGGATAACCCAACCATGGGCATGAAGGGGGGTGAAAATGTCATTAATTCTAGGATAACCAAGCGCCCGTAGGGGATACATTCTTAGCCACACACTCAGGGCAAGGGATTTAAAATGAGGACCTGTCCCCTCCCCCTCCCCACCCCCCACAGGAACCTTTCAACTGATCTATCCTGTTCCAAGCCCAAATGCGCGCAGCCACACTGGCATCACTCATCCGCAAGCGGCATGACTGGCTCCTCAAAACACGGTCTCTGTTTTATTCTCCCGATGAAAGACCTCACCGTCAACACTAATAAAAATGGGGAAAGCAAACACCTCACCGGAGAGAGAGAAAGAGAGAAAGAGAGAGCCGCGTTCAGCCCTAAGTGTTCACATCGCGCAGCGAGGAAATAGCCGGGCGGTAAAGAGGCCGGTGCGCAGGCGGCACAAATCACTCAGATGGTTTTCCCTGCGCCACGGAACGGAGAAAAATGTCTTCTCCTTGTTTCTAAGTGAGGGAAACGGGTTATTGTTCCATAAGCCGTGCCGTAACTTTCTTCTCATTAGGTTTTTTCCCATCCTGGTAAACCTCTCAGGGCCCATGGCCCACTGTTACTCAGGAGCTTGTTGTGCGGGGCGCTTGCACGCACGCCTTCCTTCTCCCTTCCCCTGGCGCGGGCGTCCAGGGGGTAGGGGTGGGGGGTGGGTAGGTGGCACCTGGGCTGTGTGTTAGAGATACAGCCAGGAGGAAACAGCAGGATAACTTGAAATAATTTGCCAGGGAGAACTGGATGTCAGAAATCCGTGCTTTTCTCTTCCTGGTTCACCTACATGCTGCTGCCCTTTTTTACTGTTGATTCATTTTCCTCAACGTCTGTAAAATAGGAGACAGATGGTGCACAACCCAGGGGGCAAGCCAGCCTCCCTTTCCAAATAAAAACGCCCCACCATCCCAAACCAGGAACCCGATTAGGTGATAACAACAAAAACAATAATGTATGCTTACTCAGCAATCGTGTAAACTCTTCTACACCCTTCTAGAAATCATCTCGTGGAATTTACAGAACAGCCCTAGGTGGTAAGTTCTACTGTGGTCTCCATTTTATAAAGAGATGGACACACTCGGAGTTTAAGGGACCTTCCCAGGGTCACTCAGCCGACACGTGATGGAAACTGGCCCCAAACCCGTGTGGCGTCTTTTCGAACTCCCTGCTCCTCACCATAGGGCTGTTTCCATGCGCATGTCCCCTGACATGCATCCCTGGCTCGGGGCCATGGTACCAGAACCTGTTTTACGTGTTCTCCTGGTAGAATGTTCCCGGGGAGCTGGCAGCCACATGTGCGGGACAAATAGGATGCCTCGTGCCATTCCCCGCCAACACCATCAGCAGACGGTGCCTGCTGGGCTGGGCAACTTGGAATGCACGCTGGCCAGCTTGTCGGAAAGTGAGGAGGCTCACCGCAGAGAACTGGAGGAAATCATACAAGAATTTGACACAGTTTTACAAGAAACTGGTAGTGAGTTACCCTGCACTTATCCTAGAGGATACAAGCTGAACAAATGCAAGTCTCTGCTCACAGCATGAAGAGAGAAATAGAAACACACTCATATCGTGGTATTATTATTAACTAGAGGCCTGGTATACAGATTCCTGCACCGGTGAGGTCCCTCGCCCTGGCCTATGGACATGGGGCTGAAACTGGCTCTCAGATATCCCCCAAGGGGTCCCTAATTGCGAGAGGGCACAGGCCAGGCTGAGGGCCTCTAGTATGCATAGAAGATCTTTGATTGATCTCTTCCTGCCCTCTCCCCCTACCACCTTCCCTCTGAGATTCATCAGTCTGTTCCGTGTTTCCATGCCTGTGGTTTCCGCTCCTGCCTTGAGTGTCTTCCCCCGTGGTCAGTGTGCTTCATAGCTACTGGTCAGTGGGCCAGTCACCCGGTCGCTTAGGCTTTTATATATATAGATAACACTGCAGGCTGTGGAAGCCTAGAGTAAGACCACAGTTCATGCTGCGGGGAGGGGCCAGGGCGGCAGCTTCCATGCTGGACAGAGGGATGAGGTCCCGTGGCGGTGGGTGAAGCAGGAAGGGCACTCCTGTCTCAGAGCACAGTGTCCATGGACTAGGGAGGAGTTTCATGCAGCTGCAGCTAAGGATGGAAGGGATGCAGCTCAGCAAGGTGTCATGGAAACAGCCTTTGGGGGACCAGTTTCCAAAGCATCCCACAACCCAGGGAACAACAAAAACCACAGTTGATGGTTGGCCGTGAGGGTGTGAAAAGGGCCCAGCATGGCCCTGGAGGTCAAGGTTTGATTCCGGTCAAGGGCACATGCCTGGGTTGCGGGCTTGATCCCCAGTAGGGGGCGTGCAGAAGGCAGCTGATCCACGATTCTCTCTCAGCATTGATATTTCTATCTCTCCCTTTCCCTTCTTCTCTGAAATCAATAAAAATATACATTTACCAGTTTTTAAAAAAAGAAAGAAAGAAAAGAAAAAGGCCCAGCAGAGCTGGAAGGGATGGAGATACTCAGGTAGCTCTGATATAGAAATGGCCCTAGAGATTGAGGCCTGCAAGATGGTCATCCCTTTTAGCATCCCAACCCCCTAAGACCGGTGCTCGCCTCCCTATGAGATCACTTAAGTCCAGTCTCCTTTGGGGTCGGCAGCGGGAGGAGGGAGATGCTTCTCGATGCTGAAAATGTGAAGTTCGCCGCGTGAGGCTGCGCTCTCCACCCCTGCATGCCTCCTCTTTTATGCATTCGCCGCCTGTCACGTGGGACCACGGGAGGTTCCGCGTGACTCTCTCTGAACTTAGCCTGCTCTGTATGAGCGGTGCTGGGGGCGAGGATAATGATGATGGCAAAAAATGCAAATGGCCCCAGCAAACGTAGACAGCCTGCTCTCTGATCCTCAGGGTGGTAAGAGAGGGTGGAAGGTGCCTTACGGATATTCCCACTCAACTTGCTCCAAACAGCTCCGGTGCTAATGGAAATGTTAATGCAAAGCCAAGCCTTGATTAGGTGGCCGTGCAGAATTCCCACACGTGGCAGCATCAGCTTCATTTCCCTGGTGGTTCCGGTGGCCTGGGCTCAAATGCATACACACGCCCTTGGCACATTCCCTCTGCCTCCAGGCCGGGGACCTCACATTTTCTCCCCGAGCCTAAGCCTGGAGTTACAGGATGGTGGTGGCTCGCCCGTGCTTGTGATCAGAGCAGGCTTGGACGGTAGGGACTACCAGGGATCTTCAAACGGAGCGTCCACACTCTCTCCCAGAGGAATCGGAGCAATAATTCAGAGGTAGAAATCCATCGGAGGGCAGTGCTGTGCCCTCCGCACTTCCCGAGGGACCAGCTTCCCAAGGAACATGAAGGCATTTGCTCCCAGAAGTGTTCGTGTTGACAAGCAGCTCAGCCTCTCCCTGTGTAGCTGTGACTGGCCCCTTCCCCGGGAGAACCAGTCCTAGGAGAGGAGCAGGCAGCAGCTTCCTCTTGTTAAAGGTGCACACGGTATGGGGTTTCCTCCAGTGCCCCTGCCGCCCCGCCTCCCTCCACAGTGGGCCCTCGCCCATCCTCAGCGTGGTCACACTCACGCCTCCCACAGCGCCTCCCCGCCTGCCCTTCCACAGCATCCCGCCCAGGAGAGGGCCATGGATCCCCGGCTCCTGTTCTGAGTAGAAATAAATGAGCAAAAAGAACTCAGACCGAAGGAAGAAAAGCAGACCTGCTGCGGAGAAAGCCCGGGGAGCAGGTGATGCACCACGTCTCACCTTCCCGCCCAGAAGTCCCTTCTTGTCCCCTCGCAGGCTCTGCTTTGCCGTTTCTGACATCACCATGTTCTCCAAGGTGCCGGCCCCTCTTCTGGTGTCTTTGGGGGCCGATGGGCAGGTCCCCAAAGTCATTGCCAATTGTTAGGATGGGCTCTTGGCCAGAGCGGTGCACTAGTCCCAGTGCTACTTACTGTCCTGACTCCTCTACGATGGAGATGGAAACACTGCATTTTCCGGGGTGACAATACTTTGGGGTGGGGGGACAGGAGCACCTTCTGTAAGGCACCTTCCACCCTCTCTTACCAATCTGATTTGCTGGGGCCATTTGCATTTTTTACCATCATCATTGTGGTGGTAAAGCTTTCACCTTGGAGACCAGATTGCAAAATCACCATTCAGAGGAAATCAATCTTACTTCTCTCTTCCCAGCAGGCTTTTAACTCTCTCTCTCTCTCTCTCCCTTTCCCTTTGCTTCTGACCCACACCGCCCCCTCCCAGCCCCGTGCTGGCTGTCTCCTGACGCTGGGTAAAGATGGGGAATGCTGTTTCAGACCCTGGCTTTGATCCTCAGCTCTGGGAAGTGGGTGGGCCTCCTGCTTCCCTGTTATCACAGTAGCGGTATCTGCTCCAGCTTGCTCAGCCCTGGCTGCGTCTCCTAGGACTGACCTTGGGGGCCCATCCCAGACCCATGAAATCAGAATCCTTGGAGGCAGGGCCCGGGTTCCCATGTTTTCTTGTTTGGTCGGTTTTTGTTTTTGTTTAAATATAGTTTTGTTGATTTCAGAAAGAAAGGGAGAGGGAGAGAGAGATAGAAACATCAGTGAGGAGAGAGAATCACTGACCGGCTGCCTCCTGCACGCCCCACACTGGGGATCGAGCCCGCAACCTGGGACTATGCCCTGACCGGGAATCGAACCGTACTCTCCCGGTTCACAGGTCCACACTCAACCACTGGGTGCTTCTCATGCTCCCCCAGGTGATCCTACTGGGCAGCCAGCGGGGAAACCACTGTGTCTAACCTCACCCTGGACAGCTCCCCTCAGAAGCCTCTCTCTAATCCTCATGGTTCACATCCTCGGGTTCCCACAGGGAGTAGGGCCCAGGGAGTGACCAGCAGAAGCCATTAGCAGCGTCTCTGGCTGCTAGAGGCCCTACTGCAGAGACCCCATGGTTCACCTTAGCCCTGGACATCGGCTCCCTGCCCCTCCGAGGAATGTGCCATCTCCTTCAATGACTCCTCAGCCCAGGTGATTCACGTCTCATTCTCGTTTGGGCCAGAACACAGAATTGTAAAAGCTGTCAGGGACGTTCCTCTTGCAAAAGGCAGCTGGTGAGCGCTGCCTGACCACCGTACCTGCTCCTTTTGTGATAAACAGCATCCAGCCGAACAGCACTTATCAGAAACCCACATGAGGCCTGACCCCTGGCGTGGCCCGATTTATTCTAAGAGACAGCGTCTGCGCCATTTGGGAACTCGTGGCATAAGAAAAATGGCAGCATCCAAGCATAGTTACCCAGAAGGCAGTTACACTGTGCGGTGTGTTTCTCCTTTTCTCTTCTTTGGCTCGGGCCTGTTTTGGTGGGAGACCTGTGTGAGGTGATTCGCCAGATGCTAAATGACAGCGAGTGACACAGATGCCGGAGCCGGAGGGGGGGAGGGGGGTCTTCAGCTCCTGGGCTTCTGCAGAAGCCCCTCCTCCCCAGCCTCCGTCTCCTCTCAGATGGTCCCCACCGGCCTCTCTCCCACTCTTTCTGTGCAAAAGTCCAAGCAAAAAAAAATGTCGTTGGCCAAACCTCCAGTCTCTGTAGCGTCCCAGATGGTGATACTATGCAGCCCAGGGGAAATCCTATGGCATCGTTGACCGGCTCCTGGCATGGCTCCAGCCTTTACTAACCAAGCCGCATCTTTCTCAGAGCCAGTGCATGGTCTGGCCGTGGGACGGGTTTATGGTTGCTGCCTTGGCGATCAAGATGAATGCTGAACGTGACTGCTTTCTATTCTTTTCCTTTTTAAGAAAATAAATATTTTTCATATATTTTTATTGATTCCAGAGAGGAAAGGAGAGGGAGAGGGAGATAGAACCATCAATGATGAGAGAGAATCATTGATCGGCTGCCTCCTGCACGCCCCCTACTGGAGATCAAGCCCACAACCCAGGCACGTGCCCTGACCGGAAATCGAGCCATGACCTCCTGGTTCATAGGTTTAAGACCAACCACTGAGCCACACCAGCCAGGCAACACTGCTTTCTCTGGCCTGGGAATGGTCAAGCCATTTTTTTTTTAATTTGCTCCTTCTCCAGTGGGCATGTGCCTCACGTTTCCAGCCATTTACTTGGCTCGCTGATGAGCTGTTATCCTCCAGGTACTGGGCTCCGTTCCTGGAAATGGTCCAAGACACACAGTCAGTTCCCAATTAGCCACGCTCAGGGAGGTGAGCAGCGGTGCAGGTGGTGCAGAATAGCAGATTATCTGCAGTCGCCTTTGGTGGCGTTGGAGCAAACACAGTGCACGTGAGAGTGTGTGCACTAGTGTGTCCCAGCAGCATCTCGTTCCCCTGGGTTTTACGTTCACCGGAGTCCAATGCTCTGAGGCAGCATCACCTGGAAGTGGGAGTAAGCATCCCACTGCCTCCTGAGGAGCAGAGGGAGGCCAGCATGGAGTTTCAAAGGCTCCCTAGAGTATGAAGAGGCGAGAAAGAGGGCCATGGACCTCTGTTGTGGAGTTTTGTGGACCCTGTAGGACTTGTTCCTTCCCATTTTGCTCTGATACCCCATAGGTGCCCAGGATCTGCCCCAAATCCTGGCAGGGCTGTGGAGAGGTACCCCAAGTCACTCTCTCTGCAGGCTGAATATTTGTTCCTTCCCAGCAGCCACCCTAAATTTGTAGTGGCCCCTGCAAGTCCAGAATGCGTCCTGGGAGGTGGAGCTATCAGGTGTACCTGCAGAGCAAGCGCCTCACCACCTCCAGTCTTTCTCAGAAGTTCACTGCAGCTTCTTGAGGGAAAGGAACCCACGTGGTGGGGAGTGGTTCTCACTCTCGTTGCTCATACGGATCACCCAGGGAGCTCATGTGAATGGCAAACGCCTGGGGCTACTCACAGAAATTCTAATTCGGGCGTCTGGCAGTGGCGTCTTTCATTTGCTCCGCTGTCGAGCACACACCCTGTGGGAGACACCTGTTAAGATCCTCATCTGCTTCTCATCTGATCTGGGGCCCGTGGCGTGAGGAAGATGAACATTGATGTTTCAGGGCCTTTGCCTCCACCAACCACTAGTTTTCGTGCACGTCTGACCTGTGACGGGCCAGTAGGGACTCTAAAGAGATAGCCTTTACCAGGCGGGAACCTTCTCCCCAGCCTGACCATGTCTAGAAACTCATGGCCGACCCACGAGTCGCAGAGTCTTCTTAGAAGGTTCCGCACTAATAGCTATGACTGTTTGATGAGCACTTACTAGCGGCCAGCGTGATTGTAAGGGTTCCTACATGAATCTTCTCACTGAATGCTCCTAACCCTCTGAGATGTTATTCTCATTTGGGAGGACCCACCGTGAAGGCAGCTCAGTCTTCGTAGAATTAATTTTACAATGGGGGGGGGGGAGGGTAAACAAACCCAGCACGTTTGGGGTTCTTGAAGGAAAGACAGCATGTAAATCACCTAATTATTATCAATACTAGTATTCATGTATCCTTGCAGGCAAGAGGAACAGAGTATGCTTTTCTGTGGTCATGTCAGACAGAGGTAGTTCAGATTAGAGCAATTAGCTAGCTAAGGGGCCAGAGGGAATGGTTTTCTGTGATCTTCCGACGGGTGTCCACTGCCTACTCTCCTGAGATAGAAAGGTCTGGTCAACACAACAGCTGTGACAACGGCCTACAAAACGGGTTGTCACTCTGGATGGTTTCCGGTGCTCCAAATGCCAGAGTGGACGAAGGAAGAAATCCAGTTGCTGATGGGGTCACTGACTTCCTAAAATAAGCAGTAGGATCTGTGGCCACTGAACGGACCCTCCTCCTGGTAGATTAACCCGATGGCATACGTCTTGAGGGCCTGGTAACAGAGCAGGACGTGGGATAAGATCAAGAAAGCTTTCGACTTGCAGCCCGGAAGACATCGAAAGGGTCTTAACGAGATGCAAATCCCACTTAGGGAAGCTCTCCAAGTCGGCGATTAAAGTTTATCCAGGAACCTAGGGCTGGCGAGCGATAAAAGATCAATAGGTTAAATACATTGTTTCATCAGATACTTAGCACAAATCAAATATTACCTTATTGAAGGCTAAACGAGGGCCCCATGTGGTGAACCCTCATTACAGAGACATCCACGGATCATGAAAACTGCGGGGTGCATCCCGGAGTCACCTCCGGTCCTAAGACGAGGAACAGGAGGCCAGACAGACAGCGTGTGTGCGGGGCCGCAGCAGCACCTGCGCTTTTCCTTGAGGGGTCACTGAGGAGGTTGGGGCTGAGAATCAGAGAATTTTCCCCAGAGAATCAAAGGTACCAGGTCTAGGAATGTATAAAAATAACCATCTCCTTGAAGCTGGGTGTACCTGCTGGCGTGCACAGCGAGGCAGGATCCCTATTATTCAGGACCCTCAGAAGTCCCCTCATTCTTGTAAAACAGTGCCTGATCATTCTGGGCTTTGCCGGAGCATGCACGGTAGCATTGGGGTATCAAAGCAGTGAGTCTTAAAAGACTTCCCTGAGAAGGGCTCCCACGGGGAGAAGGGGCCTGCGGGCTCCTGGGAGAGGGAAAGCCGTGGCCGAGCCACAGAGGGACCGGGATCCTCCGGCTGGGCGAGGCCCATCTTCCTTCCCTGTTAGACTCCTGGGCATCCGGGGGAGGCGGGCTGGGTGGGCGGATCGCAAACTGTTCTCTGCTGGCTTTGCTGGCCTCGATCTCGTCAAATTATTTCCTTGTCTTTCCAGTGGATAGAAGTGAGGCCAGCTTTGAATTTTGCTGAGAACTAAGGAGAAGCAAAGGGAACGAAGCAATAGGATTAGGAAAGCGAGCCCATGAGCAAACACGTCGCAGGTTTCTGCATCCACACAAGCTGAGTCCACAGCTCCCACTGGACCCATCTGGGGCAAGCAGCTGATTCCCACTCCTTCCCAGAGCCCACTGGGGTGTGGAGGGGGGCGGGGGGACGGGGCAGGCTGTCTGTGTGCCTTTGTCTCCACCCCTTAACTCCACCTCACCCCAATTCATTTGAAAGCCCTGTGTTTCCACAATTCCTGACCCCACTCTGGATGAGAAAAGGAAGAAGATGGGGCCCTTTCTCTTCCAAAAAAGCACATCGTGAGTGTCAATTCCACCAGCTCTGACCTGGCTGACCTAATCCTGCCCTCACCTCCCTCCTCTTCCCCCTCACCCCCCCCATTCCCCGGAGTTTCTCCTGATCCATCTCTCTCTGGGTTGATTTGCTTGGTTCACCAAAACATGATACTGAGCTTGGGTTAGGCCAGGCTCTCCTTTTTTGAGTTTTGTTTTATTTCGTTTCATCGTCTTTTTTAAAAGCTTTATTGTTGAAAGTATCACATGCGTCCCCGTGTTTCCCCCACTGGTCCTTCCTCTTTTGGAAACAGTCTACTGTTTCGCTAAGACCCTCAGCCAGCAGTTTTCTAATTGAGCTCCTCAGGGTCCAGGACCCAAGCCCACTGCCTTATATGTCACTGACACCAATTTTATACGTTGAGATTCCATGTGAAATCCCATCTTGGGGGGAGAGAACACCTATTATTGAAGATAAAAAGTTTGGAAGCCATTATTCAAGGTTTTCTCGAGAGTTCGATGATAGCATCTTATATTCTCTTTCCTTCCCAAAATGCACCAAAACAGTCATAAGAATGACCCACCATTGTGGGAGGCTTATTTCAAGACAAGGGTTTTGGATACATTACCAGGGTTCAACCTTCTCTGCAAATGAACAAGTTCATTTTGCAAAGGAAGAAGCATCGAGACCCTGGGAAGAAACCAGCCCAGCAGCTCACAGGTTCAGAGGCCGGAAGAGCAGGCATCTGGCTGAGGTCAGGGTCCGAGCTAGGTGGTCCTCCTGACCTCACGCACCTGCACACCTGGCTCCCGGGAGCCTGGCTAGGGTTCTGGCTCCAGAGGCAGCTCCTGGCAGGGCAGGGATCTTCAACGGCCCCAGAGTCCAGGGAACCTGCCTGACACGCCCAGCTCAGCTTTTCATTCCCATCCTCATCGGGAGGACTCTCATTAGCTCCCAACACCTCTCTCACCCTTTCCTCAGCCACACACGGTCACAGTGTTTTGTTATGAAGCAACCTTAGTCAACAACATCGTCCATACAAAAATAAATGAATGAATGAATGAATGAATGAATGAATGAAGAGAAAGTTAATTTTGTCCTCAAAATCCAACAGGTGTTCATGTCTGTTGTTCCTGCCCCTGGTGTTCCCGCCTCCACTCCCATCTGAGTAGGTGGGCAGGGCTTCCATCGAGTTATTGCCACATAGAGATCTGAGCTCAGAGGAGCCTAGAGACCCAGCCACCAGGACTGTCCCCTGATTCTGCAGCCACTGAAACCATCGGGCCGGGCATCCTTACAGCTCACAGGGCAGGCGGGCACCCCCTGCTCCAGAGAGGGCGGCGTGTCCGGAAAACTGCAGATGTGCTCTCTTCCCAACGTGGCTCCCAGCCGCAGAGGGATCGCCCCGCAGTGTCCCTCCCGGGGTAGGAGGTGAAAGATCTCCACAAAGGAGAGAGCGCGTTGGACAGTGAAGTGATTTAACCTCCCAAACGCAGTGGTTTGTGGCGTGACTGGGTGAAGGAGAAGAGAGGCAGGTGTGAGCTTCAGTGAGTCAGACTTCCCGGGGAAACCAAGGAGCTTCTGTCAGAGCAGAGCACGGTGTGAACCCACAGGCCGTGGGCACCTTGGCAAGCCCCTGCCTTTGCCAGCACGACCTAATTTCGAGAGATGCTGCTTATATTGTTCCCCAGGTGAGAGCCAGCATCGGCCAAAGCTCCACTGGATGTGGCTTTGACGTCAGGAAAAATTACCCTGACTCATGTGACAAATCCCCCTCCTTATTCCCTTTTCCCTCACCCAGCCCTGCACCTGTCCCTCTCCCTCCCAGGGATCTTTGGCAGAGCTTCCAATCAAAGGCCATCGGCACAGACAGATGTCTCCCCACCACCTGCCCACTGCGGGCAAGACCCAGGTTTCCACAGCCTTTGCCAGCGGGTAAGCCGGGAAGGCTCCCCAATGTCCCCTTCCATCCCATTAAAATAGGGTGGTTTCAGCTGCCTTTTCAAGGCCAGGAGAGACCGAGGAGTTACGTCTGCTCAGTGAATGCCCCTCTGCAGGCCCCTGGCCTGTTACCCAAAAGGTTACTGATATTGAGAGAGAGTAGGCAAACGCTTTAAAGAAACAAACCCTTAAAACACTCAAGGTTTGCCTGGTGAGCATGGCTCAGTGGCTGGTTATCAACCCATGAACCAGAGGTCACGGTTCAATTCCCAGTCAGGGCACATGCCTGGGTTGTGTGCTCCATCCCCAGTGTGGGGCGTGTAGGAAGGCAGCTGATCCATGATTCTCCTCACTGATGTTTCTATCTCTCTCTCCCTGTCCCTTTCTCTCTGAAATCAATAAAAACATTTTTTTAAAAAAACACCCAAGGTTTGAAACAAAGTCCAAAAGCACCAAGGAGGTGGGAGGAACTGGAGTGCAGGGGTAGATTCTGCAGACCCCACTGAAGTTCAAGGAGTCCATGGTTCTAAGGGGGTCTGACCTTCTGCAATGTCAGGCTCTGGGCCCCCTCAGACGGATGTGGAAGGGATTTGAGGGCCATAGCGTTCTTCGGTGGGGTGAGGGAGGGCATCTCTCTGAAGCCAGGTAGCGTCCTAGGTTACACGGCTTTTCCTCGTCTTAGAAAGTTACCCCCAAGAAGCTCCTTTGTGGAGGTCTTCCCAGAAAGGCCAAAGTCTATCTCCATCCTCAGTATTTCAGAGACAGATGCATGGAGGGAGGGAAAGGGGCAAATTATGTGCTGGAAATTCCTTTCCATTTAGGATGTATTCTAGACCCACCCTCTTGAGGTTGATTCGTCATCCTATCCCTGAAATGGTGGAAGTCCTGGGTGCTCAGGAGAAAACTCATCCTTGAACAGCTCTTAGCAATAGAAGCAGTACCTCTCTCCCCTAGTAGAGAACATCCCCCTCCAGGAATCCGAACCACAAAGCCTCATTCATCAGCCGAAGGAAACTGAATGCAGAGATCCAAAAAGAGTCTAAGAGCCCTAGCCGGTTTGGCTCAGTGGGTAGCTCTGTGATCAGACTGTGGACCAGAGGGTGCCAGGTTCGATTCCAGTCAAGGGCATGTGCCTCTCGGTTGCAGGCTCCTCCCCAGCCCGGGCCCTGGTTGGAGCACGTACAGGATTGTTTGTGTTTCTCTCACATCAATATTTCTCTGTCTTCCCCTCTCTTTTCCGTTCTCTCTAAAAATCAATGGGAAAATATCTTTGGGTGAGGGTTAACAAAAAAGAGAGAGAGAGTCAAAGAGATTCTCAAGGTTATGAATGGATCTGGGCTCCCCTTGGAACCAGAGGCCCTAGGGGGGAAGATTCAAGACTCTACACTCTAGAACTTAGGGCTGTGGCCTGGTTGTGACTGAGGCTTTGCCTGGTCTGCAGGAGAATTCTAAAGGCTGGCAGACGCCCCCCACCCCTTGCCCTCGTGGGTAAGAGGTTGTGGGACCTCCCCCGGATCAGCACACAGGCATGTATGTCCACACCTGAAGCATTAAGTAAACGAGAGAGTGATGGAATAACCAGGCGACTGAGAGGTGCAAGCAGTGAGCTTCCTACAGTCAAGCAGAGGAGAGAGCAAGCACCGGGGTCCAGTGTGGTCTGGGAAGGCTTCTTGGAGGAGGTGGGGTGTGAATTGCTCGTTGAAAGGAGAACAGCGACAGCAAGGCTGAAGGGGTAGGACCTCCCCCTGGATCAGCACACGGGCATTTACGAAGGTTTTTTTTTCAACCCCCCTTTTTGCCTACAATAGAGCAAAGATGCTATTTCCCATTTGATAACGCAGGAGACAAGAGAAACTTTGAGTGCCCTCCCGCCCCTTACTACTTCACATCCCTGGGTTGTGGTCCCCCTGAGCCCCTCTTAACGTCAGTGAACCTCCAGGATTGGGCCTTGGTCTCACCACATCTGACCCAGCTTCTCCTGCCAGGCCGATGCGCTCTGTCACGGCCTGGCCAGCAGTATGTCGCCTGCACGCGGCGTTGTCCAGGTGACCTTGAAAAGAACTCAAGTTCGTTTGCCTCTGCTTTTTCTCATGCAGGATCTGGCCTTTAAGCTGCATGGGACATCTTCCGGTCAGGTTCCTAACCATTTACTTATTTGAATTTCGTAACCACCCTGTGAGGCCTCATCATCTTCATCTCACAGCAAAGAAAATGAGGCCCTGGCGAGCCTCATGAGGCCCCCCAAGGTCAAGCGCAGGAACTTGGCTTCCTGGCTGTATCCAGCCGGCACCCCTTCGGCCTTGCTGTCGCTGCTCTCCTTTCAACAAGCAATTCACATCCCACCTCCTCCGAGAAGCCTTCCCAGACCACGCTGGGCCCCGGTGCTTGCTCTCTCCTCTGCTTGACTGTAGGAAGCTCACTGTTTGCATCTCTCAGTCGCCTGGTTAGTCCATCACTCTCTTGTTTACTTAATGCTTCAGGTGTGGACATACGTTCTTCCCAAGAAAATTATAAACAAGGTGTCTGACATAAGCTTTATTATTCCTGCTCCCTCCCACCCCCCACCTCCCAGCCCCGCCTCCCAACAAAACCCAATTAAGAGTGTGGGAGACATTTAATAAATACCGCTGCTGAACGCATGGATGAATGACTTTGTTTTAATCAGATATAAATTAAGCTGGTGTCACATCCAAAGCAGAGCTTCCTTCTGTGTTAACCCCTGTGCGGCTCTCTCTGGTGGCAGTGGGGGACAGGCAGGTAGCTGGCTCTTTTGTCTCTGTTCCACAGATGTGGACCTCAGGGAGGAAAATCTAAAGGCCTCTGACCTGGTGGCTTGCCCTTGGAGTGAAAATCGGAGATTAAAATTTCACAAAAGAGCGAGTCTTCAAAGCTCCCCGCTTGGGGTGGTAATCATAGGAGGAGGAGAGATGGGGCTGTAATAAGAGCATTGATGTCTGGGAGACAGCGGGAGGAAGGAGGCGTATTGCATAGGGATTGCATACAGGGCTTTGGGGTCAGACAGCCGGTGGTCCCAGCCCTGCGACTTCCTGAATGATGGATGACTTTGGGAAAGTTGCACGATCTCTTGTCCACAGTCCCCTGACCTGTGAAGTGGAGGTAGTAATAGTTTCTACACCGCAGCACTGTGATGAAGATGAAATAGCAAAATGTGTGCGTGTGATGTGCCTAGCGCTGTGCCTGACACTTGGAATGTGCCTAAGGCATGGTAGCCATGGTTACTACTACCGTAGTCTCCGGGGGCGGGCCATGACCGAGGCTCCATCCTGCCTTGGTTCCTTCTTATGTCCTAAAGGAAGCAGATAGTTTACTGCCCACCAACCATGGAGACACCAGCCCAAGCTCATTGAACAAATGGCGCCAGTGCCCCATACAAAACCAAAAGGGGCCATTGATACTAGAGCCCCGATCCAAAGACACCCATCCTTCCTTCCGAGGGGCTGATGTCCCAACTTGCCGGTGGCCCCCAGAAACATGGGTTCTTCTTTAAGGCATTCTTCAAGCAGCCCAGGGGTCACAACTGCCTGTCTTGCTCAAGGCCGAGAAGTAACCAGCCCCGGCCATCTCATCTTTTCTTCTCTGGTTGGAACAAGGTCCACTTCTCGATTTGTCTCACTCTCCACTTGGCACAATCGCTTCCTCCACCTTCTTTTAAATTCCTGAATCCAGAAGCGTTCATTAGGGTCTTCCCACGACTTCACGGAGGTGTCAGGATGGAACCTATTATTACCACCCCAAATGCGAAAATTGAACATCTCTTGCTTTATGAACCCTTCATCACAATTAGTACTCTTTCTCCAGCTTCCCATTTATTGGGTTCTCTGGTATAATCATTCCTTATATGTGCTTCAGGACCTTGTACAAGTACAAATAATTTAAACTAATTAGCTTCCTATAAAAAAAAGGAATGAAAACAAATGGCACATGAATGAATTGTGAGCTTTCATATGGAATTAATATCTCCCTAATACCCACAAATTTGGTAAATTCATTATGCACCCATTATCAAACCTGATGAATCCCCGAGATAATTCCAAAGTAATTATGCATGAACTGCTGCCACTTATTTTAAATGCTATCAAAATAGGAGATTTATCCTCAAGATCCAGTTAGGCTGAGGGAGAAGGAGCACTAACCTGACGTCGCCTGTCAAAACCAGCCATTGCAAAGCACATCAACATTGCATGCCTTGCTGCTGACACCGGTGAAGGCTGCTGTGAACCCCGGAGGTTTCCTGTCTAGGATGTGGAGTCCAGTTCCCAGGGGGATTTGTTTGGGACTGATTTGAGGAGGTGAGAGGGAGCTCCCCAATAGAACTGTCCTCAAGGCCTGCGACACATTTCGCATCCTATGCACTCACCAGTTCCCAGAAGCCCTTCTTGGTCGAGGTGAGGGGTCCTGCAGCAAAGGAGACGGGTCCTGTCAACAGGGACTGGGGTTCCTTTGCAATCCTCCGTGCCTGTAAGATGGTACGGGCTGGGGTGGTCGCAGGCTCATTGGAGCAGGCAAATGAAATGTTCTGCCCTCTGAACTACCTACCGTAGCTTGTTATTTCTAACTTCCTTGAGACAGAGCTCGTTACTTATTTTCAGACATAGCTCCTATTTGACTGTATGTTTCTTAAAGGCCATGACAGTACTTTGTATATGTGTATATATATATAAATATATGTATATACACACACATATATATATGTGTGTGTGTGTGTGTGTATATACATATGTATAAAATAAATATATGTGTATATACATATGTATAAAATAAATGTTTATTAAATATCTGTGTGCTAGGCACTGATACTCCATTGAATAAACAAACTCCATGACATTCTAGTGGGGAGACATAAAAGAAACAAATAAGTAAGATAAATAATACATAAGATGGGGATAAGTACCGTAGAAGAAAATAAAGCAGGGCAGGGATGTGGAGGAAGGAATATGTACAGGGGTGGGAGGCAGATTTTCAATAAGGCGGTCAGTCCACGAGAAGCTGGCAACGGAGCGGGGTCCCGAGGAAGAGGACTGAGCCACATAGGTACCTAAAGGCACAAAGTCTCAGGCCGAGGGAGCAGCAAGCGCCAAGGCCCCGAGGCAGAGCATACCTGACGAGTCTAGGGGGCAGCAAAGAGACCGAAGAGACTAGGGCTAAGAGTCAGCAAAAGGAAGAGGAAGGGGGTGAAGCTAGAGAGGGAACAAGGAGGCAAGGCCGTGCAGGGTGCTGGAAGTCGTGACAAGGGTTCTGCCTTCTCCTCTGGGATGGTTTGGGATGGGGAAATGGCACGGCCTGGCTTCTGTGTGTAAAAGCATCCCTCAGACTGCTCTGTGGAGAAGAGAGGGCAGGAGCAGGGGCACCAGTTTGGAGGCCCTGGCGGTAACCTAGATGTGAGATCGTGGGAAGCAACCAGATGCAGAATTTCCTTTGAAGAAAGAGCCACCAGGACTTGCTGGAGGATTGGACGTCTTGGTAAACTTTTCAGCTCCCAGAGAGTCCCTCATTCCCAGAAGGTGTCTGATCAGTGTTTGCGGGATGAATGGCAAACATGTGCATAAACACGGTCTTCAAATAGCTTGGACCTCAGGTAGGGCTTGTGTTGAATTTGATTAGAAGGGAAAGCGTGTAGCCCCCATGACTCAGCTTCTCTCCTGGGGCCGAGATTCCTTCCCTACTAAAAAACTCATTAAATATTTGTTGAATAAGTGAATAAAGGAATTAATTGAAATAGGTATGCAAGACCTGGGACCTCGTTCTGACTTTCAACTGAACTCCCAGTAGATGGGTCCGAGGGCTTTTCTCTCTCTAGCCCCTGGCAGAGTTGCAGTGATAACCATCCTCTAATGGGGCCGAGGCTGAGGTCCCCATTGAGCCTGCCCAGGAAAGTGCCTAAAATGATCATCCGTCCTCCTGTGTGTCATGGTGGGAAGACAAGAAACACTAAGCGTTTAAATGCCATCATCATTACTAAATGGCTGTAGGAATACAAATTCAGGGTATGCTCTTGAGGATCATAAAACTCTTCTGAATCTGATGCCCAAATTGAAATAATTGGCTCGTCGTCGATGGGGGGAGGGGGGAGAGGAACGCGTTGTTTCCACAGGGAGAATGGGACAGGAGCTGGGTGGGTAGATTGGTTTTGTTGGCAGAACGTGGTTGTGTGGCAATTCCCAGTGACAGCCCGGGTCATGATTAAAAACACTCAGGGCACACATTTACAGTCTCAGGAAAATGAACGGATTTTGCAATTAAACAGGAGTTTGAAGCCCCTGGGATTTTTTCCCAGGCATGCTTGAATTCTCTTCCAGGAGGTCAACGGCAGGCCCGACACACTAACTCTCCATTTGTCCTCAACAAGAACAAAATAAATAACGATGATAATAGATTGAGCTGCGGCCTGAGAACGAAGATGGGTTTTAAATGAAAATCATTACTCACAGTTGCGGGAGGACAAACTCAGACCCATGCTGTGCTGACGCTGAGGCCAGAGAGACGCACTGGGCCATGGCGTGGCCAACCTACAGAAGCCAAGGCCGACCTGTGGGGGTGGGTCGGGTTAATTATCTGCAGGTTGTAAAGCGTTATTGCTTGGCAGAGTATTATTATTTTAATAAAAAAAGGCTCATGAAAGCGTCTCTGGTGGTAGCTCAGGAAGAATCATTTTGAGGACGAGTACTCGTACATCATTCTGAGTGCCGCCTATGTATTTGAGTATCAACAAAAAATTTACTGTTTAAACATAAATCTCGGGGAGAAGTTGAAGTTAATTAAAAAGGTTTAACGGCATATGCATTAGTATTAGCCCTGGCCCTCTTTAGCATGGAGGGAAGGGAAGGAAATAAAACAAGGTGTGCGGAGAAGCAGTCAGCGTTGGCATTTAATTAACTGCGGTCCGAAGTGTAGACAAAGATGCCACCTTATCTGCCGTTCAGCGCGAGGGTTCGGTGCCAGGAGAGAAAATGGGAGGCAGGGAAGGGTCCCTGAAGAGCTATTTGTGTTTTTAATTAACTGAGGCTTTGAGAGTGTTCCCTACTTTTTTTTTTTTTTTCTTTTCTTTAGAAACCTAGGATTTCGCCTTGCGCCAGGATTCCTTCTGCTCAGATGAGGGAGGCCTCAGGCCAAACACTGTAGCCCAGTTTAAGTGCCTACCTATCTTCTGCTTTATGCCATGATTGGCCCATTGGTTGGTTCATTAACTCTCTCTCTCTCTTTATTCCCCCCTTTCCCTCTTTCTAAAAAAAATCAATAAAACCATATCCTGGGGTGAGGATTTTAAAAGTGTGGTCATTGAGTTCAGACCTAATGAAGCCAGAGAGGAAAGTGGGAACATAGCGAAGGACAAATGGAATGAAGGCCGAGAGAAAACGAGGCAGACGTTCAAGAGGAAGCGAGAAAATGGGTGAGGACAGAGAGGGATTTTGACTATTGAAAACGTGGAATAGCTTTCAACTACACCTGCCAGAATCCTCTTCGCCTTTCAAGACTGTCTCAAACACTGTCCCTCCCAGCCCGGATGCTCTCTCCTCTGTGTTTTCCTGACATTTTCGCTACCCACTTATAATTCATTCATTCCACTGTTCGTTAAGCCTCTACTACATGCGAAGAAGTTTAATATACATTATCTTACTTATCCCTCACACTAACCCTCTAAGATAGGTATCATTCCTATCCGTGTTCTGTGAATAAGAAAACGGAAGCTTAAATGCATTTAGATACCCTGCCCAATATCATAGAGTTAGCAAGAGGCAGAGGCAGAGGCAGTCTGCAAACCCAATTCCAGAGCTGTTCACGTCAGACCAAAGTTATCCCTGCTCTAGTGCAGTCTGCCTTGTATTGGATGGAAAGGAAAAGGGGATGAGAGAGAGGGGGAGAGAGAGAGAGAGAGAGAGAGAGAGAGAGAGAGAGAGAGAGAGAGAGAGAGAGACTCAAATGTCCTTTTATCACCCTACTTGATCGTAGAATCCTTGAACTCGGAAATCTTACTTTTGAGTTCTTCACTTGGATGCTGAATAAATTTCACTTTGTTGAACCGACGTACAGCTGAGAATGTTTCACAAACCATGCACTGGAAGGAACAACAGACATTATGCCATCCATCCCCTGCCTCAGAAAGACTGTTCCTGAGCTACTTCCTGGTCCTATCCCGTCCCCTTTTGTGCCGTCACTCCCTAAAAATGTCAATATGTCCCTGAGTACTTTGTCCTGTCAGATGCTCTTGACTTTTCTGAGGCTTTTTACTTGTCCGTGGCCTGTTCCCGGATGTTGTCTTGGAAACGGTGGTCACCCAAGAAGAGATCAAGTCTGTTCTTAAAGGGAGAGTTTGCTTGGAAGAGGCAGAGGAGAGGGAGGGACGGGGTGGGGGGTGGGGAGGTGGAATTTGCATCTCGGCGAGTCTTGCCTAAGTTGGCCACATGGTGTGGCGATGGGCTCTCGCAGACACAATCTTGCTCCCTCCTGCTCCCCGTGGGAGTCCTGGAGCAAAGGCAGTGTCATCTCCCAGGAACACTCTGCCCGATGGGGGCACAGCTACAGTAGTTACAGGGAGACTTGGCACAAACAGAGTGTCTTGCTGGTATCAGAAGAGAGAACAGTGAGCACTAATCACCAACCCCAGTGAGACTGGTGCAGGGAGCATTTGGAAGCTGGGACTTAGCAGGCAGGGAAACGTCTGTCCAAATCTGTTATCTGATGAGCGAACAAGATGGTTGCCACCTCCCCTCTCCTCCATGGATTGTGAAGATCTACCCTTTCAAGAAGGGCCCCTGACTCTCCATGAACAGCTCAGCTGGGACCTGGGCTCCACTGAGACAGGCACAGACACCTGCACCTTGCACAGGGAGGCTTTTCACACTGGACATATGGCCTGTGTGTGATGGAGAGAGAGGCTTTTCCCACCTTCACCTGAGCGGCAGAACTGACCTTCCAGCCCTGAGAAGGTGGTCACTGGGGCAATGCACACACCAGGGGCCTGGTGGTGAGGCGTCAGTGAGCAGCACAGGGCTCTGCAGAGAATGGAAATTCATGTACTGGGGGGGTTCCCTCAGCCCGACCTGTGCCCTCTTGCAGTCCAGGAGCTCTCGGGGGATGTCTGACTGCTATGGAGGCAGGAGAAGCTCCCACTACCTCTGCTGCACTTACCAACCATGAGCCCAGCTTCTGGCTGAGAGGTGCTCCCTCGTGGGAGCACACTGATCACCAGGGGGCAGCTCCTGCATTGAGCATCTGCCCCCTGGCGGTCAATGACTGACTGGTCATTCTGCCATTCGGTCAATTTGCATATTAGCCTTTTATTATAAAGCAATGTTTACATGACTTCCACCATGTAAATATGGCGGGAACTTTGGGGAGACAGAAAGAATGAGTGAGAGGGACTTCCTTGGTGTGTAACAGGGAAACGGAGCTGGCGGCAAGGGGCGGTGGAACATCACGCAGTCCCAGTCACAGGAGAAGCCAAGAGGCTGGCGTTGAGTGTGGTCTGTATTGTCCTGGTGAGAGGTGGCCCACTGGCTGGTACTTTCTTCGTCGGCAGTCTAGGGAATAGCAATGTCCTACTTTCCTGCTGTTACTAGTGTCAAAGGTGTTCCTTTCCCTCCGACCTCGGTGGTCAAACCTTGTGAAACTCCACATGAACCCCTGAACCCTGATCCAATGAGCGGGGCTGAGGATAGCTTCGTGAGCTCTGAGGCTCCTTGGAGACATGGCCTGGAGTAGAGGCCCCAGGAAACCCAGAACCAGAGAGAGACTGTGCCAAACATCTGGGCAAGGAGGCGATGGTGGGTTGGCCAGGAGCTAGCGGAGGAAGTGGTGAGAGGCGGTTGGTCTGTGTATGTATTTTGAGACGACAAACTATGTTGACCGATTGGACGTGTGTATGAAAGAATGAGAGGAGTCTAAGGTCACTCCAAGATTTCTGGCCTGAGTCACTGGAAGGATAAAACCACCACTTAACAGATGAGGAAGCCTGTGGCAGGGGCAGGTCTCTAGGAACAGAGCAGGAGTTCAATTTGAGATGCCCACTAGACATCCGCGTGGAGATGGGGGGAGGCAGTTGGATAGATGAGTCTGGGGTTAGGAGGAGTGGTCCAGGCGGTGAGAGACATCAGAGGCGAGTTGGTGTTTAGCTCTAGGAGTGAGTGCAGACAAGAGAAGAGATCCAAGCACTGACTGAGCCAGGGGGCTTTGGGGTCAAGGAGAGGAGGGAAGCCAGCAGGGAGGAGAGGCCTGTGACCTGGAGGAAAAGGATCAGAGTGGAGAACCCAGGAATCGTTCCCATGCTTGCCTCTCATGGGCTGCTCCTCACACAGAGTTGGACATGGTTCTGGAGATAAAGGGCCCCATGGCTCACTTGGAGATCCAGGAAGAACCTATATGAAGCGGCACCAAGTGGTATGAGAGGGTGTATCTTTAAGTCCAGGTTGTGTGGTTCAGACTAAGCACTAAGGGTACATTTATCTGACTGCTGGGCCCTCTTAGCCATGCTTTTCAGGTACAAGCAGCCCAGAAGGAAAAACTGACTTCACTCAGAGGCCAAATTTTCCCCTCAGATCTATGCATGTAATGTATGCAGGGAGCAGATTGGAACGCTTTTGAAGTTGCTAATCTGAATTGACAGTCTGTTTGCTGGTTCCAGATGAGGATGCCTTTCAATTCCGTGTGTGTGTGTGTGTGTGTGTGTGTGTGTGGTTCAGTCGGTCCTAACAGCCTCCATACCCAAATCAAAGCGGGACCCCCAGGACCCCACCTCCCACACTCCCCCAACACATCTCTCCACTTCCATGGCTATTTCTCAGGGTGGCCCAAGCCAGTCGCCACTCTACAAATGACAGGTGCTGAAGGGAAGTCTCCTGGAGCTTCTGTGCCTTATGTTGAGTATAGTGCCGGGGAACATAACACAGTCATGGTTTGGGAAGGTGGAAGATTAATTGTCTTCTCTGGGCACGTTCATTCCGTACTCATTGTCACAGTCCTGGTCGTAATGAAGCGATTTAGTATTCATGCAATTGTCACATCAGATTCCTCCATAGATGTTTTACTGTAATTCAGCATAAGTTAATGGATATCTGTATTAAAATGTTCCCAATTAAGCAAGTGGCCTTTCCATTCTGCAGACCAGATTGGATTGGATGGCCTTGAAGTGTAAGCAAACGAAGCCTTCTCAGATCCCAGCCCCCGAGGTCAAACCTGAAAATGAGTTTAGCTCCGTCTTGCATCTATTTCACAGGAATCCTAGTGGCTCAAAAATAACTTTGTAATTGACTGATCCAGACAGATGAGTTGGAAAGTGGGTGATTGATGGGCCCAATATATCTGAACTAAATCAACACGGGAGAGAATGCTAATTGCGCACATCAGGTGAGCTCACGGAGCAGACGCCGGAATAGAGTCGGGATTAGATTACCCGATCTCCAGTTTGTGGCGCCCTGAGACTCGTGGGCAACTGTTTGGGGATGTAGCGGATGGTTGTTCAGCATCTGCCTTCTGAACTCGCCTGGATTAGAAGCTGCCACGTTGGAAATGATTGACTGAGCTCAGGGGAGGTTACTTTTCAAAGCTTAAGGGATTGGGTTTCATTAAAAAAACAATACAAGCAACTTTGAAATGAGTTTTGGCCAGCCAATGGAACTTTTTTCCCCCTTATGACTACCCAGAAGCAGGAAAAGAAAAGAAGCAAAAAATTCAAGCAGAAAACCAAACAGCTTCCTGGACCTTCATTGGAGATAGGACTGATTCAGTCAGTACATAAGGTTTCTTTTGTTAAATGTCATCAGAAGGTCAGAAGCAGTGGCCTTTGGAGGCAAAGCTGATGGGATAGAGTGGCCGCAGAGCTTAGCCTCCAGGCCCATCGGCGCTGACCTCTCTCCATTGACTGGGCCTTGGGAGAACGGGAGGTTGGCCAAGGCGCAAAGACACTGCAGACTTTGAAATCACAGCCCAGAGAGATACCGGCAGGACCAATGGAGCCTCCTCTCCTATGACTTGAGAACATGAACTCATCCACCAGAAAATAATCGAACTGTTCTGTGCCAGTCCCTGGGGCTACAATGATGGGCAAAACAGACCTGCCATAATCTGGAAAAGGAGATGGGCTGTGGGAGACTCGTGATGCTCCAGTCACCACCTGGCTCCTCAGGACTTAAGTCCTTTTGCACACTGGTCCTCCCACAGTAGGAGCCTTCTCCCCAAGGTTCTGACTCCTCCTGAGTTATAAGCCCTCAGGCTGGCCTTCCATTCACCAGGCTGGTCCGTGATCAAATGACTGCAGTGATGAGAAAGTTTAGGATTTTGCCCTGGCCCGGTAGCTCAGTGGGTTGGAGCATCATCCCATGCACAAAAGGTTGCACGTTCAATTCCCAGCCAGGGCATATACCTGGGTTGCAGATTCAATCTCTCCCTAGTCAGGGCACTTGCTGGGGCAGCCAATCGATGTTTATCCTTCCCATTGATGTTTCTCTCTCTCTCTCTCCCTTTCTCCTTTCATCTCTCTTTAAAAATCAATAAAAGGCCCTAACCGGTTTGGCTCAGTGGATAGAGCGTCGGCCTACGGACTCAAGGGTCCCGGGTTCGATTTCGGTTAAGGGCATGTACCTTGGTTGTGGGCACATCCCCAGTGGGGAGTGTGCGGGAGGCAGCTGATCGATGTTTCTCTCTCATCGATGTTTCTGGCTCTCTATCCCTCTCCCTTCCTCTCTGTAAAAAATCAATAAAATATATATATTTTTAAAAATAAAATAAAAATCAATAAAAGCATATCCTCGGGTGAGGATGAATTTTTTTTTTTTTTAAAGAAAGTGTAGACACAAGACACTGGGGGGTAGGGGAAGAGCGGGAAAGGTCAAGGGAAAAAATGGAGACTTATTTAACACTCTTTGTAATACTTTAAGCAATAAAACAAAATTAAAAAAAAAAAGGAAAGTATAGGATTTCTTCTGGTAGGAGGAATGAAGAAGAGGAATTCGCCGTGTCCTGTGGGGCTATCCTTCCCGCTCTGGCTGCCCCTCATCTAAATGTTTCTGCTTTTTGATCGTATTGTTGCACATCCATAATGGTAATTATTTCTGTCTATATAGACTCTGTGAGCCCAGGCCAGACCCAGTAGAGATTATAGAAAACTTGTAGTCTTGAGCTGAGCTGAGAAAGACAATTGGTAAAACATGAAGAGTTTCTGGGTCTCCCAAGAGAAGGCTGACTTTAATTGCAACCCGTGGACAGACAAGTACGTTTTTCCCGTAGGAGGTGATACACGGAAAGGGGGATGTGCTGGGCCTTTGGTTTCTTTAAAAACAAAAAGTGCTTCTCTTCCCATCCTGGGCATGGTTTAGTGGGATTCTATCGAGGGGACGTGTATAGCCTAAGTGTTTTGAAGTCTCTGATTCTGGGAAGTCAATGCTAAACTTGAAAGTCAAGGCCACTGTCATTCCCATTCTGAGCTCCCCATCGCCAGGACATCACAGTTCTCCCACACGCTGCACTAGGTCCTGGGCAGACTTTATACACATTCGGAAGTTCACTGATTCTGGTACCACACAAGCCAGTGAAAGGGACTCAGCAACGCAAATGCCTCTTCATTCCTCAGTCTTCAATTCCAGGGTCCCCTTGCTCAGAGAAGCCGTGCCTTTCTGCTCACTGACTCAGATGTCTCCCCTCACATTCCCACTACACTCTCGGTATCTATTACACTGTACGGTGATCATCGGTTGACTTGTCAGTCTTCCCAACAGTCGCCCGTGTGTCCCCAAAGCTCAGCACTAGGCATGGAATAGTGTAGACACTCTTAAGTATTTATTGGATGGATGGACGGACGGACAGATGGACAGTGCGTAGATGTTGAAACAATTGGTTATCAGTTTTTGCTAAGAAAAAGTCTTCTCTGCATTTTTATCCTCTTTTTAAGTGACCAGCCTTCAGGGGTACCCAGTCTTTGGGGAAAAAATAGGTCTCCATTCTCCAAGTAGGATTTTAACAGCCCAGTCAACACTAAGCTATATTTTTATCAGGATTTCGACATGATTTATTTTTTTTTTCATTTCTTCCATGACTGGGAATTGAAATAAACACATAGGTGGAATGTGCAAAGGGACAAGCTAAGTGTGCCTGCCAGGTCCTAGGCAAACAGGTAGGCAGAGGCTTGAGCAGGAAGCTGGAGAAGAGAAGGGAGGAGGCTGTGCAGGGCCTGACCCATAGTGCTAAGCTGGGAACATGTCATCCGCAGTGGGAACACGGGGCCAAGGGCAGAGGGAGGGTACGACAATGTTTACCTAAGGCATTGGAAGCATGCAGAAAGAGAAAGAAAAAGCGGTCATTTGCAATACTGATGCTGCTACTGCTGATTACTGAAATGTCCCCGTTACTCCGAAATCAGCCGAGTAGAAAGAGAACCTCAGCATACCAGTGAGGAAGTTCCGTCTTCACCCCTGACAATAGGTTCAGCTAAAAATCCTACTTCAAGCAGGAGGAATAAGAAAAAGAAGAAGAGAGTTAGCCTAGTAGTGACTAAGTGCCTACCCTCCTGGGTGCATCCATACGGCATCCCTTATCTCTCAGGAATGCAATGAAGTAGGTGTCCCTCGTTGTATGGATGATGGCACAGACTCAGTGACGTTAAGCTGCTTGCCTAAGGTCACACAGGAAGTGGTTAAGCCAGAACTGAAATTCAAGCCCAGATCATCTGGATTCCCTGAGTGGCCTTATCCCATTTCCCCACTCTAAAGAGGCACAAAAGCCCAGCCCATGAGGCCAAGACCATAAGCAGCAGAAAGAACAAGGGTCCCAGGCAGACCAAGAGAGCACTGGTAGGTGAGAGTGTAAAGCAGGGGATTTCCCAGGGGTGAGGACGGTGGAGCCCCTAGCGCTAGGACGCTTGCATGCACGACTCTGGAGACCAGGTTCTGTGACGCAGGTCTAATTTTATTGAGGAAGTACAGCAGTATTTATAGATGGAGGTGGCCAATCATGGAACACGATCTTAGGGGAGCCAATGAAAGGTCAGGGTACTGTGTAGGTGGCTCTGGGAGGGGCTCAGGCGGGCGTTGCCATCTCCCTGGTGTGCCAGAAAGATCTGAACTGCTGGAGTGCGCTCACAGCATTGCATCAGCCACTGCACCGAGACAAAACCTCCTGCGCTCTACCTACAAGAGTGTACAGCTGAAAGGTGTGGAAGCACAGCAGGCAGTGGTGCTGGGTCAGGAGGCAACACAAAAGACAAGAAGACGATGTGAGATCCAGAGAGCAGTGAGCCCGGGAGGCCAGATGTGGGGCAGACACTCAGCGTTTTGTAATGGAGATGAGGATGAAGGCGGAGCTTCCACATTCCCGTGGCTCCACAGGCTTTTCCGGTCAGGGACAAGTCCAAGGTTTGAGCATCATGAGTCAAGAGAACAAAGACAGTCCGAGAGAACGAGGGAGACAGCTCGCTTCTAGAACACCTGACAGGTGCTGCTCACACTCCTCCTCATTTTATCCTCCCAGCTCTTGCAAATGGGTTTCCCTCCATATTAAGCGAATATAATTAGCTCAGGAATAAAAATAACCACAAGTATAATAGTCCACATTGATTATGTGCTGAGCACCTGCTGCGCCTGTGCCTGCCTGGAGAGCCCTTATCTCAGCCTGTGGACCTCTAAGCCTAATGCTATGACCATTCCCATTTCTGTAAGTGAGAGAACTGAAATTTGGAGTTTTATGTGACCTTCCCAAGGTCATAAAAATAATGTGGCAGGGCTAAGGCAATGCCCATGTCCGCCACACTAGGCGGGCATTGGAGTCTTCCAGGCGACACAGCACTTCCTTCACTGTCCCTCCTACTACCTGCAGGCCTGCTGGCCCTGCCTGTAGCTTAAACGTATTCCCCAGAACCCCTTATTGTTTTCATATTGGGAATTGGGTAACAAAGGAGCATTTGTCAGAGGAGGCGGGTGGGGCAGCCTTCGCCCTGGCCACACTCTGCCTTTACAAGGTATTTTTATACTCATTGGCTCTTCAGACTCTCGAAACAATTTCCTGAGGGAGGCAGAGCATGTATGTCCATCCCCACTTTACAGATGAGAAAACGGAGGTCTCAAGAGCTTCCACAAACAGATCACCTATCCAGCTGGTGTCAGAGCCATGTGTCGAACCTGTCTGACTCCTGACCCCAGGCCTCTGCTCTCCCTCAGCTGGCAGAAGGCTCATCACTGGTGATAGACAACACCCAGCTGAGAAGGAATCCCCACCTGCAGCCTTCTCCACCCTCCCAGGCTCTCCTCCTCCAGCCATCCCCTGCACCAGGCCTTTGGCTGCTGTTCTGCCCCCAAGCCCCGCTCTCCTGTGGCCCAAGAGCCTGGAGTTCTGAGACCCTTGAAGCCACGCCACCATCCAAGTCTTTTCATGAGGAAGGTGATGTCACCATCAAGTTCTGCTCCATGGGACAACGGAGGAGGGGAAACTGGAGACGGTGGTTCGCTCTGGACCAGGAGGGTGCATGTCCCCGCCTTTGAGATTTAGAGCTTCTTTTAAGGTCAATCCTTAAAGGAAAAGGTATTATTTGTGCTCACTCTCAGGCCTGGCACTGTTCCTGATCTTGGAGAAGTGTAGGAGGCAGGCAGGGCCCAGCGGTTGGAATTGCGCCCACTTCCTACCTCGGTGGGGACTATACCTCTGGGCTGTGTGAGGCGCGGTGCTGGCTTTCTTCTCTGGGTGCACAGACACCCTCCCCTTGGCTCCCACAGAGCAATGAGCCCCTTTTGCCAACCGAAGAGGCAAGAGACATAATGAAAAGGATACCAGCCCAGGGCTGAGGGTGGCTCTTTTTAAAAACCTGATTCCTTACTGACCAGGGAGCAGGTGGCCCCAGCTGGTGGGAATGAATGTGAGGAGGACTGGGTGAGGGAGAATTGTGACCCCCCCCGCCCCCCCCACACACACACACACACCATACTTCCTGCCAGGTGTACCCAAGGCAAAACTAACTGGACACCTGGTTCCCTTTAGCACTTTTTTGACAAGAAAAGCAAAGCTTCAACCCTCGTGATCCAACAGTCAAGCCTCATCTCACAGGTAGCCCCCAGCCTCTCCAGACCAAATGGACCTTCCCCTCTACTCCATGGAGCTTTGCTACCACACCATTTCCTCACACCCGAGCCCGTCACCTGTGTTCCCTTGCGCAGGCCCAGAGGTGTCCCAGGCATCAGTGGTGAGGCCAGGGAGGCTGGCACTTATGGTATTGTGACGAGCACAGCTATGGGTGAGGATTCCTGGCTCCATCCCTGGCCAGCTGTAAAATGGGGAGAAACAAAGCCACCTTCCTCATTCAATTATTGTGAAGACTAAAAGGAATAGTAGCACGAAGTTTCTGCACAAATGGAAGCTCTGAACACCTGACAAAGGTGGGAGTCTCTGTGTTTTCTTATTTTGTATCCCCTTTAATGCTTCTAAATCTGGCTTCTTCCTCTAGCTGGCCAGTTCTGGGGCAACACTGAGCCCCTCATTTCTGCCCCAGGCCCTCTGGGAACTCAGGTGGCAGAGGGCTGAGGTCAGCATCTGGGACAGCTCCCAGCTGCCAAGAGCCTCCCAGCCTGGTCAGGAAAAGCTAAGGTGACCTGATTCCACCCTCCCTGTGGATAGAGCAGAATCAACAACACGCACCATCTGCAGGCAAGTTGGCCTTCTACATGGGTTGCCTCAGAAACGAAATGATTTTTATATGTTTTTACTAGCGGCCCGGTACATGAAATTTGTGCACAGGTAGGGTCCCTAGGTCTGGCTGGCGGTCAGGGCTCATCTGTGGAGTAATCAGGGGACTCCACTTGCATCTGCCTTGGTTAGCCTGAGGCCTGCAGGCTGGAAACAACTCCTGTGTTGAGTGTCTGCCCCCTGGTGGTCAATATGCATCATAGCGACCAGTCATTCCACCATTCGGTCCATTTGCATATTAGGCATTTATTATGTAGAATTGATCTTTAGAAAGAAAGGAAGTGAGAGGAATAGAGAGATAGAAACATTGATGAGAGAAACTTCCATAGGCTGCCTCCTGCATGCCCCCTACTGGAGATCAAGCCTGAAACCCAGGCATGTTCCCTGACTGGGAATTGAACCAGTGACCTTTTGATTCATGGGTCAATTCTCAACCCCTGAGCCACACCAGTCGAGCAAGACTTATTTTCCCTTCCAACGGGAGTTTTGTAGGGAGCTAAGCCAGATCACCAAACCAAACCTCCGAAGGGAGAGGGAAGGGTTCCCAGGTCTGACTCACATGGAGTAGACTACATCCTGAAGAGGTGGAAGGGGCCTAGGAACGGGCTCTGAACTGGGCCACTGCAGCAGGAGCATGGCTGATCCATGCGAAACAAGTCTATTGGATACACCCATTCCTCCTGTCCTTTCTGTGCTGTAGAGAAATTGTCAGCACCCAGGTTCTGCCTAAATAAATATATCTGCTGGTACAAAAATGTGCCCTGATGGATGAAGAAACAGTAAGGCAAGATGGTGTTTAAACTGAATTTTAACAGCAAAGGAGTGATTTGAAAAAAATAACATTTAGACCCAAGTGGCCCAAGAAAGGACTGATGAGGAATCCTGAATGTACTCCTCACACCGGTCGCCAATACTGTGCAGTTGAGGAGGCTCTTGGCAGCTGGGAGCTGTCCCAGATGCTGACCTCAGCCCTCTGCCACCTGAGTTCCCAGAGGGCCTGGGGCAGAAATGAGGGGCTCGGTTTTGCCCCAGAACTGGCCAGCGAGAGGAAGAAGCCAGATTTAGAAGGATTAAAGGGGTTACAAAATAAGAAAACACAGACTCCCACCTTTGTCAGTATGGACCCTGCTCAACACTGCGACAATGACCACCTCCCCGCATAGTGTGTGGCCTGGTCGGCTCACACCTGTGTGAAGTGGACTCCCCCGAGTGGGCCTACAAGGGCTTTGGAGGAAATGGCAGACGAGGGGAAAGTGCATGGAACAACGTGAGCAAGGGTTCAAGCAGGCCTCACAGGGGGGGTCCTGCCAGGCTGGCCGAGGGCCCTGGGCGTGCAGCTCACCATGTCTCCTGGGACCCCCGTTCCCTCAGCACATCGCCCCCACAGCCCTGAGTGTCAGGCAGAACAGGAAAGGGGTGAGGCAGCTCAGGGAAGGGGCTGGCAGGGGGGAGGGCTGAGCGAGAAAGCAGCAGAGACAAGAAAACAAATGCTCCGTGTGGAGGGAAGGGAGAGGGAAAGGGAAGGTGATCTGTGTTATTGCCAATGTGTCCGTCACAATTACTCACTAGCGAGAGGAGTAATAAAGTCACATTATTCACACATTACTTGGAACAAGCTATTCAATTCTGCCTTCCTCCCAGTCAAATATTGTGATAATTTTAAGAGATCATAACTTAATGGAACAATGAATTAATAATCTCACGTGGACATATTCCTTTGGTGTGAACCAAAAAGCCTGGGGTGTGCTCTCACTCTCTGAGCCACACAGCAGGCAGGCAGTGACATGACACACATTCCTCACCTCCGGGAGAGAGCCACACAGGGAGATTTTGCTTTGTCTAGGGTTTTGTTACCCTAGGAGTTGCGCCCAGATGAGAGAAAGCCACCTAAACACCTGTAAGACCTTACGTGGCACCGGGGTTCTCAGAGTGTGGGGGCCCCAGACCAGCAGCAGCAGCATCTGGGAACTTGTTAGGAATGCTGATTCTTCCAGGCCAGTGTGGCTCAGTGGTTGTGCATCGATTTATAAACCAGGAGGTCACGGTTCGATTCCAGGTCAGGGCACATCCCCGGTAGGGGGCATGCAGGAGGCAGCCCATGGATGTTTCTTTCTCATCATTGATGTTTCTATGTCTCTCTTCCTCTCCCTTCCGCTCTGAAATCAATGAAAAGATGTTTTTAAAGGAAAGAAATGCAGATTCTTAGGCCTCCCAGACCTCCTGAATCAGAAACTCAGGCACAGAGCCCAGGGAGCTCTGAACGCCTCCCACGGGATACCGATGCCCGACAGAACCACTGCTTTATGCATTCGAGGTGGCCTGGCCCCCAGGAGTGAGGGGAGTCTGGGAAGCCAGCCCTTCCTTCCTCAAATGCTCAGACTCAGACAGTGACGGGAAGAAAGGAAGGCATGCAGCACAGACTCTGCAGCCAGGAGCGGGGGCGGGGGCCAGGATGTGGTCCAGGCTCCCCCACTCGGGACAAACTACATCACCTCACCGAGCCTGTTCCTCTGCAAAATAAGGCTGACAATTCCTGACTCTTTGCAAGATTGTTGTGGGATTAAAACGAGCTAATGGATTTCAGAGTGCTTTGAAAACCACAAAGTGCTACACACAAGGAAGGGGTTGTTAACCTGTCAACACAGGAAAAAGCTGTGACAGCGTGACACGCACTCCTTCCTGCGCGTCGTGTCAGGGTGACTTGGTTCTGCGGGCACCTCCCCACCCTTCTCCCTCTGGGCCCCCTCCCCTCTCTCCTTCTCTCTTCCGACACACGCAGTCACACCTGCTCTGGGCAGCGCCGCTGGACGTGTGTTAGGGAAGAAGGAAAGAGGGAATCTGGCCTTCTAATTCAACAGATGAATCGTTTCAAATAGGAACATTGCTGAGGTTCAAGCTCTAGTGTTATACCACCTGCTTCAAAGCCTGGCTCCAACACGGACCAGATGCGTGGCCCTCGGCGAGCCGTTGAGCCGCTCTCTGACTTCAGTTTCCTCCTATGCAAAACATCAGTAGAAGTAAAGCATACCTGATAGAGAGAGCTGAGGATGAAATGAGATGATGTCGCCAATTGAGGCACCTAGAGGTTGCTCAGTAAATAGCAGAAAGAAGGAAGGAATGAACAGATGGGTGAATACTGACAGCAGCACCGAAGGAAAAGTGAAAACACAGTATCGGCGTGCCACTGTGCACCAGAAGGAAGGATGGGTCCCCACTCCTTGGCACTGGGAATATGGGGCAGGGCTAGATGCTGACAGTTCAGGCAGGACACAGCAAGGAGAAAGCGCCTCTGCCTCCCAGTCAGCCGGTGGAGTGAAGTGCAAACTGAGGTGTGTTGAGAGATGGTCAGACCTACAGTGTGGCTGGCCACAGAGGCAGGTCAAGGACAGGCTCACCTTGTTGGGCCACTGTGGGTGCTAGTGCTAATGGGGGTCCAGGGCCTGTGGGGCTGAGAACGCCACCCCAAACCATTGGGCACAAGGGCCAATCAGAAATCAAAGACAAGCCCGTTGGCTGGGGACCAGGCCTGCTTCTCCAAGTTCAGGGCCCGGGAGTGAGGCTCCTGTAGGGGGGCAGGCGGTCAGCTGAGCCGAGATCAGCAGCCCTGCTGAAGGGAGAGGCGGGGAGGGAAATCACCGCCAGGTGAGAAGGATGCTGGGAGCCTGGCTCAGAGGCTGTATCTCGGTGGAGTCTTTCCCGGGGTCAGTGCCCTGCTCACTTCCCAGCGAAATGCCTGAAATCAGTCTTCATGGCCAGTGGAGAGCAAATAAAAGAGGGAAAGAAGGAAAGAGGGAGAGATTCCCGCCAATTGCTAAAAGACCTGCTTCAGTTCTTGGGTAAATGTTAGTTGCAGAGAGTGTGCCCTTGAATCCTAGTCAAGTCACTCCACTGAGGTGGCCTCTTTATAAGTAAGAACAGACGATAGCTGGCGTGAAAACATTGCCCAATCCACCTTACCCGACACACACACACACACACACACACAGGGTTTACTCCGCCCTCCACAGAGCCTTGGGGAGGTTTGAGGGCCATCGCCGGGTCCTGGGAAGCAAGCTCACTGGCATTTCTCTAAACCCAACTCATTACCTGGAGATGGGGATCTCTATCACCCGCAAGACCTCATCCTGTCCCACGTCAAAGCTGCCACCTCAGGAGCACCCTGGCACCAACAGGGTCCCTTTGACTGTGCGTGTGGCGAGGAGGAGGAGAACAGGTGGTCCCATCAGAGTCCTGGCAGAAAACAGATGACACGTTGCACTGAGTCATCCTGGGAGGGTTTCATAAAAGGGCTTTCTGCAAGGCTGTGCTCAGGAAGTAACCAAGGATAACACGGGACCCTAGGGCTGGAATGCCCACAGGGGGAGGGGAGGGGTGGTTAGAGGATGTGGGAGATCCAGGAGAGAGAGCATCTCCTGGAGCAGCTGTCTGCAGGAGGAACTGTGGACTCCAGGGAGAGACAGACGAGCCCTTGACGGCCTCACAGAGAAAGGACCAGGAAATAAATAGTCCAGCCTCTTTGTCCTCCTTCCCTCTGATCTCCTGCCAAGGCCTTCTCATTGGCCAGATCCAATCCGAAGCCCCCGGCAAGGCCGTCTGTGGATGGAGTCCCAGCAGTGCAGGTTCCCAGGACAGGGGCAGGTGGATAAGAATCTGGAGAAGCAAATGGAAGGCACTTCCCAGCACAACATTCCCCGCCCCCCTCCACCCCGAGAAAGCAATGCTAAGCCCTTTCCTCACAGCTGCCTTTGCTCCCCACTCCATTCAGCCCCTTGGAAAGAAAAGGACCACGAGAGGCCCAAGAAACACCCTCACTGTGATGGCATTAAGAATGGAACTTGGGGAGGTAGTTAGGTCTAGGTGAGGCATGAAACACCCTTTGGCCCAGAAGTCCCTCAGCTGGGGCCCTGGCCCTCACCCTAGAGAGCTGCACCCCAGGAAGTGCACGAGGCTGGCAGCTGCCACTCATTTGTGAGCCTGCTTGGATTCCCACTGTGCTTCCTGGGGAGCAGACATCTGCTTGGCTCCGGGCAGCAAACTCCTGGTCCGCCCCCACCCACACGGGCACATCCTCGTCACACCAAGCCCACGCTGGCCCATGCTGAAGAGGGGCTCAAAACCCCTCCCCCCCCCCAGCCACTTCGTCAAAGGAAATGGGAGACACACACCCTCTGAACAGGCCTGAAATATGCCTCATGGGCAGGGAGCAGGGCAGAGGAGAAGAAAGGGGCCAACTAAACAGACAGCAGCGTTTCAACGGAAATCTTCAGGCTGGGTTCCATGGTCAGTCCTTCCCGGCTCCTTCATCAGGACGAGGCCTGATGTGCTCATTACGGAAGATTTACAGACGGTGTGGGAGTGATGCCTGTGCCGGCTGGCAAAGTCTGCTCCTTGGTCTAATCAGACATTTGCAGGACACCCTCTGTTGCTCAGACTTCACCCAGGACAGACCCTGTACAGGATCGAGGAGCTGGAGGGGACTTTCGGGGTGGGACTGGCTCCGGGTAGTGGGCTGGACTCAGGGAAGGTGGGGTGCTCACTATCACCCTCCAGGACAGACGGAGAGGATGCAACCGAGTTCCTATTTTCTGGGAGGGACAGACAAAGAGGAAACATAGATGCGCAGCCCGAACAGAGATGCGGGCTAGACCTCAGAGGGAGGTCCACAGAAAGGTTAGCCATAGAACACAGAACACATTGTTGAAAGAAACTGTGAGATCACCCACCATTGCGTGGGGGCTGCGAGAATGAGACGCACTGCTTTTCCTAGGCAACAGGCACGTATCAGCTGCCTACTGTGTGCTTTCAGGCACAGGTTGTAGACACGTGCTTATATTCTAGGGCCAGGGGAGAGGCGGAGGGAGGCCTATGTCTGTCTGCATGTCCCTGGGAGGTAGGCTGCTTGCCACCAGAGCCCTGGGCAATGTGCTGGCAGCCGGAGACAGAAAAGCATTCCCTTCTGGAATCTTCTCATGGAGAGGGGAGGCCAGGCTGGCCTTGGAGGAGGGAGAGGGCTTAGGCAGGATCCCACTGGGGAGAGCAAGGAATGATGGGACAGTGCAGGCAGGGAGCCCTGGAAATATGGGCCAGGGGTGGTCAGAGAAACACCACGGCATCTTGTCTGAGCCAGGAACCTCCCTGACCCCCAAGTTAGAACGGTGCTTTCGTTGGCCTTGTTATTTCATAGTTCACAGCGTCTTTAATCCCTCAGAATGTCCATTTTCTCCTTAGCCCACCCAACAGGCCTGTGAGGTAGGTGGGGGTGGGGATCAGACCCATTTTTCAGATGAGGAGGCTGAGTCTCTGTCTCAGCCCATTCAAGCGGCCCTAACAACTTACAGAGACTGTGGCTTAGGCAGCAAGCAGCTCTGGCTCAGGAGGCTGGTAGGACCTCGGCATGTTGGATTCTCCTGGGAGCCCTCTTCCCGGTAGGTCCTCATGTGGCCTTTCCTTGGTGTGTGCGAGAGAGACCTTCTTCTCTTTCTAGAGGGCACTGCCCCAACAGGGGGCTCCCCGCTCATGCCTCATCCAGACCTAACTGCCTCCCAAAGTTCCATTCTTAATGCATCACAGTGAGTAGTAATCTCCATCATATGAATTGGAGGGGACACTGGCCCTTCCTGGGTGGTGGCAGTCATCATAAGGAGTCCGGCCTTCCCACCCGGGCACACTGGCATCACCCTGTCCTTCACCCCTGGGCACACTGGCACCACCCTGTCCTTCCCCCTGGGCACACTGGCACCACCCTGTCCTTCACCCCTGGGCACACTGGCACCACCCTGTCCTTCACACCTGGGCAACCTGATATCTCCCTGTCCTTCCCACCTGGGCACCCTGGTACCTCCCTGTCCTTCCCACCTGGGCACCCTGGTACCTCCCTGTCCTTCCCACCTGGGCACCCTGGCACTCTCTGTCCTTCCCACCTGGGCACCCTGGCACTCTCTGTCCTTCCCACCCAGGCACCCTGATACCTCCCTGTCCTTCCCACCTGGGCACCCTGGCACCACCCTGTCCCGTCCCTGCACTGAGGAGGAGAGAAGCCCAAGCACTCTGAGCTGAATCCTCCACTGGGCCCCGTGAGTTCTCTCTGAGATCTGACGTCTCTAATCCTGCCCACAGTCCCACAAAGAACACCCCTCTCCCTGCGCCCTAGGCCAGGGCCACCCCCTTCGCTCAAGCTAATGAGGCAGCAGGCCCCACGCAGGGTCTCTGCGACAGCTGCCAGGAGTGTGTTTACTGAAGCCAACTGCTGGTCCCAACCAGATGCGTTAACTAGGAGATGGTGCGCCGGGATAGACCACGAGGCAGCGGGAGGACGGTGCCCATCACCACGGAGCCAGGGAGGCTGCCGGGACATTGCTCATTCAGGAGACCCTCGTCCCCCTCACCAGGGGACAGCCCCGGACTTAAGGAAGCAGGCCCCAGCGGTGGGCCCAGCAAGGGCCGCCCTGAAGCCTGGCAAGCAGCAAGGTTTAGCTGGAGGGCTTAGCAGGTCATTATACTTGCAGGGGCTTTCAGGGCCCTTCACAGTCTGGCCTCCACCAACTCCCCCTGCCCCAGGAGCCATGTGTTCCATGCGCCATCCCATCGCCATTCCCAACAGGTCCGTCCCCACTTCCGCGAACTCAGTCTAGACCTGCAATTCCCTTATTTCCGCTTCCTTCTCTTTGTATTGAAACACAGCTAAGTGCTGCCTCCCTCTACAAGCTTCGCCTCGTTCTCTCATACACACGCATGCACACATCTTTTGAGAATGAGTTCAGAATGCTGGGCTGTTCTTCCATGGGATTTATTAATAGGGTTGTGTGCACGGGTGCAGCAGTATCAGCACCAGCATTAAAATGCTGCAATCCTGACAAGGAAGAAGCCACAGTCCCCAGCCCCTCACCCAGCGCACTCCTACCCTTCCCAGACCCTCCTCCCAGACACCCACCCCCTGACCAGCCCTGACGAGTCCATGCCTGGCGGCAAGGACTCCACCTCAGCCCTGTGGCCTGTGTGCATGCCGACTGCTCCATGCACCTGCCGGGCCATCGTCAAAGATTTGAACACCACCCCTGCTCATCACCAGGCTGGTGACGATCCAAGTAGGCTGTGTGCTGTTTCCATTTGAATGTCAGCGTCTGCTCCCCAGGGCACATGGTTGCACATAAGTTTAGGGACTCCGTGTTCAAATAACGTGGGGGTAGAGGGCACCCCCCTCCCAGATCCCCACCATGCTGCCTCTAGGTCTCAATCCCTGGCAGGTCCATCCTGGACCAAGGCTGCAGAAATATGTGTCTCACAGTGTCCAGGTTTGTGCCCTAAACCCTACTGGCAGCTCCTGCTCCAAAGGCTTTCTATTCCACAACACATTTCCCGCATTCATGGAATCAGCACATAGAGTCCACCTACTGTGTGCCAATCAGCACATAGAGTCCACCTACTGTGTATCTAGTTAGTGAGATACTAACAAGAAAAAGGCGCATCTCCTCACCACAGAAATTCAAATTGCAGTAGAAATAGACAAGAAAACAAACACAGGGCCCCAGGAAGCTGTTAGAACAAAGCCATACCGAAGGATTGTCTGTTCCTAACCCCACACAGGAGGGGCAAGGACTGTCCTCAGAGGACACAGAAGAACAGGCTCTTTCTCAGGATGGACAGGGGTTTCCTGGGCAGCAGGTGGGGGAAAGGTGTTGAAGACCCAGGAAATCTACTTAGAAAGCATGCAGAGATTGGGAGGCTATAGAGTGGCCAGCGATGTCCAGAGTGGCTGGGAAGAGGAGGTGCAGACTGGGAGTGGGGGGAGGGCGATTGTGAGGATGGTGCCAAGGAGTGTATCGTGTCCTCCGAGAGGGGCTGATGGAGGTCTTTACGTCAGGAAGTGACAGGTTCAGATGTGTCTCGCAGAAGGATGGTGTGAGCAGCAGTGTGGAGACTGGATTGGAACGCAGGAAAGATTGGGCAGCCTGCAGGATTTGACTAAAATTGCACTGGTGAGTAATTGATCTCTTCCAATTACGAACCCTGAGGTTTTTACAGGGCCTTTTTGGAAGGAAATATCACTCCTTTCAGGTCATTTGCTCAGAGTTTCTGGAGATCTTACCTAACGATGACTGAGAACAGACGCGGGCAAGAAATCCTGAGAGCTGAATTATAGCCCAGTCCCTGGCTATCTGGCTGTGTGACCTTGAGCAGGAAACTGCACCTCTCTGAACGCAGCCACTGGAATGATGACGCTCAGGTGGAGCAGGGCACAGGTCGGGGTTGTATCAGGGCTTACTATGGCACTATTAGAGAGGTTCTGCTCATTATGATCATAGCTATAGGGTGCTTCTGATGGAAGAACAGGGACCACCCCCCTCTTCTCTGCAACAGACTTCCCAGGGCCCAGCCAGTGCGGCTCAGTAGTTGAGCGTCAACCCATGAACCAGGAGGTCATGGTTCGATTCCCCGTCAGGGCATGTACTTGAGTTGTGGGCTTGACCCCCAAGGGCGGCGTGCAGGAGGCAGCCGATGGATGATTCTCTCTCATCATTGGTGTTTCTTATCCCTCTCACCCTCTCCCTTCCTCTCTCTGAAACAAATAAAAACATTTTTAAAAAGAGTATAGGATGCCCTCCACCTGATCCCCCCATCCGGATTCCTATGGTCCTTACCATCGTAGGTCTTTGAAAAAAAGCACAAACTGCCTCCTCTAGCCCCAGGCCAGTGTCCGAGGGCCCCTTCCCCCCAGCCCGCCCTCATGGTTGGCCTCAAGTCAGGCACCTTAAGGTCGCCCACATTCCATAATGACGGGTATTATTGATGCTTAGGAATTACTCAGCCCTTTGAAAAATCACAGCCACAGTATTTGTCTCCATTAACATCCATGGCAGCACTCCGGCGAATCGATAGGATACTTAATGCTGAATTACACGACATGCCCAGGCAGCCTGCCTCTGTGGAGTGTAATCTGTCAGGTGAATAACACGGGAGCATGCTCCAGGCCTGCTGCGAAGGCGCCCGGGCCAGGAAGGGGAGCCCCGGGTTCACACCAGTGCATATACACACTTGTTTACCGGCTGGAAAGGAACCGCATGTTCTTGATCTTTTCATTGTAATTGTTTCTTAAGCCCCTAATGGTGTTTTCCTCATCTATCTCGTGTCAGTAATTCACGCTTCATGGTCAAAGAAAAACCTAGGATTTGGTTTGGTTTGTTTTTTCCTAGTGGGAATGAGAGGAGGAGAAAAGAATAATCTGTTTCGTGAGAATAACAGATGAGCCCAGCTGTACCAACATCCCCCTTCTCTGACCCCGCCCCCATCTGTCATTCTGTTCCTCCCACTGTCCTTGTTCTTCGTTCCTATTGATTAGACGAAAATGCCATTCTCCTTGTTAGTTGCCTGACCTGTCTGTCCCCCAGGCATCTCAAAGCTCTAAATCAACGTCCCTCACCAGCGAGGATGGTCCGAGGCCACAAGTGGAAAAACCATCCTAGCAGATGAAGGAGAGACCAGTTTCTCTCTCTCCTCATCTGAGCTTCTGTCTCTTTGATTCTGAGCAGTTCAGGTCTTATTTATTGAATTCAGATGACTGCTCACTATGGCTTTCTCAATGGGCTAACATATCCACACCTTCCAGCCCCTTCTGAACTGGGGAGAAAAAAAGGCTTAGCTTCTTTTTTTTTTTAAATATATTTTATTGATTTTTTTACAGAGAAGAAGGGAGAAGGATAGAGAGTTAGAAACATCGATGAGAGAGTAACATCGATCAGCTGCCTCCTGCACACCCCCTACCGGGGTTGCCTGCAACCAAGGTACATGCCCTTGACTGGAATCAAACCTGGGACCTTTCAGTCCACAGGCCGACGCTCTACCCACTGAGCCAAACCAGCAGCTAGGGCAAAAGGCTTAGCTTTGATTGCTGGGTTCAACACAGGCCCCACTACATGGAAGAGGGTCTTTCTGGTTGGTGTGGTCTTTTTCTTGTGGACCTAGAATTTCACCATATGTCTTTGTCTTCCAGCCTGATATTGAATTGGGGACTTTCTCCTTATCTCCTTTGTCTGGTCTGTCTTTTTCTCTTAAGAAAGCAGGAGGGCCTAGCCAGCATGGCTCCATGGTTGAGCATCAACCTATGAACCAGGAGGCCACAGTTCAATTCCTAGTCAGGGCACATGCCCAGGTTGTGGGCTCGATCCCCAGTAAGGAGCGTGCAGGAGGCAGCCGATCAATGATTCTCTCTCATCATGGATGTTTCTCTCTCTCTCTCCCTCTCCCTTCCTGTCTCTGAAATCCATAAAAATATATTTTTTAAAAATAGCACCCAAGGGTGCACTAACTTCTCCTAAGAACACCAAGTTCTCCACCGGCCAGTGTAGCACGTGAACAATTACAGTAGACAAAGCACCTTGAAGATGCAGTCTGAGCAAAGAATCCCAAGAGAGATTCAACTATAGCAAAATAGCGACACAAATGTCATCCAGGACACGTCCTTTAATCTGTGCCGAGGCCCTGACTCCCGCTCACCAGACACACACACACACCCCCCGCCCTCCCTCCCCCCTCCCCCCCGCGTGCACAGGGCAGTCCATTCCAGAAACAACACAACCGATAGACCTGGAGACTGCCAAGGACTGCCCTTACCTTCAGGCCCCAAATCGGTGAGCAGCCAAAAACAAGCATATTTCGCCCATGCCGGACAAGAGCATTATGTTCCTAAGGTCTGAGGAACACAGGGCTATATCTCATTTTAGATAGCACATTAAGGTTAGAATTTAATGCACGGCAGTCAAACAGATCTAAAAATATAAGATGATACAGTAAAATCAATAGGCATTATTAGAAGCAACGTGTTATATCTGAGGAGATACAGCCTTGGAAATTCAAGAAAACAATGTACTAGCAAAACTATAACAAATGGCTGTGACTTAATCACTTGGTAAATAGCTTGGTATTTCAATAGGTTTTATAGTTTCATGGTAGGAAAGAAAAGGCCCATTAGGGATTCATCTGCAATGGTTCTTAGGGAGAATGTATTCAAGAGGAGCATTGTTTAGGCAATTTAGGCTTTAAAGAATAGTATATTCTTTTCTGTGTAGAACTACTCGACACCTCTCACAAGCTTTTAAGATTTCACTTACCATTAGGCTATCACTCTGCAGACTTGCAGGTGTTTGAGCTCATCCTATATCATAAAAGCCTAATATGCAAGTCGACCTAACAGCAGAACGACCGACCGATGAAACAGCCTGTCGCTATGACGTGCAGGGACCACCAGGGGGAAGACACTCAATGCAGGAGCTGCCCCCAGCCCCCAGGCCTGACCAGCCAAGGTGGGTGCCAGCAGGAGGCTCCCCAATTGCCCCACCGCCCCACCGGTTGCCCGCAGAGGGAGGCGACTGGCGGCCGCAGGGGGTGGGGCTGGTGAGCAGGCGGCACCAGGCCAGCCAAGGCAGGTGCCAGCATCCTTTCCCCCCACCTCCCCCAATCACCCCGCCAGCCAATCGCCCCTCAGGTTGGCCCTGATCGCTGGAAAGGCCTAGGGATCCTACCCGTGCATGAGTTTCATGCATAGGGTCCTCTAGTGAAATCACATTATCCCCCTGCTTTCTCCCACTTCGTAGAGCAAGCAGACTTGGGAATTCCTGGAGGAACTTGATTTTCCTAACTATTTTTCCTTTAGCTGGGTACTAATTTCAGATGTCGGTTTTGAAAATAAGAAGCCATTTTACTTGGAGTTCTCATCATCTATTTAAATAACCCAAATCAAAAGGGGCTCACCGCTCCCCAGCCCCCCGCGCAGAGCTGTTCTGAATAGTCAAATGAAGATTAAACTCTTGATTTAAGTAGCTACATCTTAGCAGTAATTAACATGTACATCAAATACTTTTCTCCCCTTTGATACGATATGGTACTAGAATTTAAATCCTGATGAAGGTGCCAAAATTAACCGCAATGGGAAATGAATAATAATTCTTTGGAGATGACTTTGCCCTTTGCAACGGCTTGGGTCCAAGCCCTTTGACAGACTCGGTGCTCTGCTCTTTAAAACAAAAATCTGCAAGTCAGAAACACAGGTTAGTTTCAAAGACACGTGAGAAGAAAGAGAGCCCGGTGCCCATTTCTCAGCAGGTTCCCGCCCCTGTTAGCTGGACACAGCCTTCCTCGCTACGTTCTTCTGTTAAGGAAAGAGAAAAAAAAGCAGGGGTCGCCTTCTCCGGGATTGGGTGAACTATAAGGAGCTAGAGAAGAAATTTAGCTAGCTCCGTGGGGGCTGAGCCAGGAGGCAGAGATTGAAGAGACCTGGAGAGGCCACAGGAGCCGGCAGGAAGAGGACGAGGTGAGATCAGAGAAGGGACGAATGGAAGCTTCCACTCAGTGTAAACACCCCTTGATTCAACTTTCTAGGCCAGTGGCTCTATGCTTTTAATGTGGATGAAAATTTGAGACTTGAATGAAAGCAATGGAGCCTCTTCCCAGAAATGCGTGCCATGCGCGTGTGCACTTACACGTACATACCACGGTGTACGGTGTGTGTGGACCCATGCAAAATGGAAATCTTCTCACCTATCCTATGTTTGTTCTCAGCAGCAAATGGGACCATGTGTTTCGCATGCCCAGCTCCCCAATATTCACTCCCTTGCTGGTTCTTAGAATCTCATCACGACCTCCCCAACCCCTTCGGAGAAGGAGGTTTCTGGGACCGCTCGCTGCCTAACTCGCCGAACAGGGGGGTCCTGGCTGCGTTTAACTAAATTCCCTCTTTCTACACTTGACATTGGCCCTCTGGTAGAAGAACGCCACCGCCTTGCAAGCAGCAACACCTTGTTAAAGGAAATCAGCGGTCCCACCAGCCTTCCCTCCCCCTCTTCCTTTTCCTGTCTCTCTCGCCCCAAGCCAGCCCCTCTCCCATTCACTCCCCCAAGCTTCCATCTCCGAGTTCTCCTCGCAGCCTTGCACTAATTGGCAGTGCCATCTCGGGGATGTTACTTCTGTGCCTTAAGCTATGCCGTCACTTTGATGAAAGACTTCCCCGGAGGACCCCCGCCTTCATCCTCTGCCTTTGCCCCTCTGCCTTGTACCCCGAGCCACACGGTAATGCTCTCGCGGAGTCTACGCGAAATGCAGAGATGCTAACTCAGTCTTTCTTGGCTGGAGCAATCAAGCATCCCACACACTCTCTCTCTCTCTCCATTCTGTGCTGTCGCCAGGGGCTTATGAAGGAGTCTGCTCCCCATGGTCACAGACACGTGACCGTGGAGCTTGGTGAGGAACGAAAGCAGGTGGCAGAGGAAGCCACGATACTCACTACCTGGAGGTGACCACAGCTGCCGAGAGAGCGGTTCCATCCTGGGGCCTGTGTGGCCTCTTTGCCTGGACCAGGCCGGTACCTTGCTGGGGTGGCCTCGGGTAGAAGGCCGAGGGAGCAGTAACTAGGTGACTTCAGACTTTAAAATCTGCCCAGCCTCTGGCTCCATCACCACCTGGGACCCTTCTAACATAGCTGGTACTCACCGCCACGGCAAAACCAGGTCAAGTGAATAGTTGCCTACTTTCCACCTGCATGCCCTCAGCGGGGAGCCCGCCCCAGGGTCCCAGCAGGCTGCTGGGAGCACAGGTCTTCGGTCAGATGAGCTTGCGTTTACAGCCAGCCTCTGCCCCATCCTGGCTGTGACCGAACGCATCCCTTCACCTCCCTAAGTGCCAGCTCCCTTGGCTGCAGAGTGGGGTGATATAACACGCCTACCTCACAGAGCACCGGAAGGGCTAAAAGAAATAAAGCAAGAAAAGTGTTCTGTACACAGTGGGCATTCGTGGCAGTAATTAATAATCGCAGAAATGATAAACATGTCCCGAGGACTGTGTCAGGAACGGAACTTGTGCTGGGAATACAAAGATGGAAAAGATACGGCCTCGAGGTGGAAAGATGGTCACAGAAGCCAGTGCTCAGACAGAGGCACGCACAAGGAATACGGAAGACACAGCTCTGCATCACAATTCTTCCTTCTAATGCAAGAAAGGCCGTTTCCCTGACTCTCCTCCCTGACTCTCCTCCCTGACTCTTCTCCTTGGCCTGAGTTCAGCCCCCTGGAGCTCCAAGAACCACCCCAATCCCTCTTCCTCATGACAACCATTCAGCCTCATGAACATCGCAACTCATGTCCCCTTAAGTCCCTCGTTTCTGGGCTAAACAGTCCCGGTTCCACGCTAAAAACAACATGCCTGCCTCATCTTTCTACATGTCTTTCTCCAAGGAACAGAAGCTATTTTACCAGCCCAGCTCATCCATCTTCTCAGCACTGAGGGCCCCCGAAGAAAGGAAGCTTTACCTGCCCAGCCAAGGCCTGATTCCGAGAGACATTTCATTCCATTTGGGCTTCTCTAGAGCCCCTTGGCTGAGACACCTTAAACCCCAGCTCGGCATCACGATCAGTGATTGTGGCTCACTCATCTGCCAACTTATCTCACCAACTTCAGCTGGTAACACACCACTGCCCAGCTCAGAGCCTCGCGCAACCAGAAGCCTGAAGGCAACTTTGAGATCATCCAGACCAAGGATACTCAGCCCTGGCTTTATGATAGACTCGCCTGGGGGGGGTATTTCATAAAGACAGCAAAGCCCAGACCCATTCATCCATCCATAAGAAATTCTGATTTAATTGCCCTAATGGGTCTTAGAGTCAAAGCTCCCAGGATCTATACATAGAAAGGCTAATATGCAAAGTGTCCCCTTGGGAGTTTGACCAGGAAACTGGGAGTTCAATCACTTGCTATGATGTGTGCTGACCACCAGAGGACGGCGCGGAACAAAGGAAGGCCCCAGCCGGCAGCCGGAAGGCCCTGATTGGCCCTGATCACCAGCCAGGCCTAGGGACCCTACCAGGCCTCTAGTATTCTAATATACAGCTAGGATTAGAAACCCATCCATCTGCTCACCAGTTCCTTCTGCACTTATGAAATCTGTCCAAAGGGTAGACGTTACCTGTCCAAAGTCAGAGAGCTACTTAAAGGTCGGAACAGGATTAGATGTCCTGGCTTCTAACTTCCAGCCTAGTATCTTTTCTTTCTTTCTTTTTTTCTCTCTCTTTCTCTCTTTTTTTTTTTTTTTTTTTTTTTTTTTTTTTTTTTTTTTTTTTTTTTTTTGTTTTTTGTTTTTTGTTTTTTGTTAATCCTCACCCGAGGGTATTTTTCATTGATTTTTTTAGAGAGAGTAGAAAGGAGGGGAAGAGACAGAGAAACATCAGTGTGAGAGAGACACATACATGTCCCAACCAAGGCCAGGGATCGAACCTGGAACCAAGGTACGTGCCCTTGACTAGAATTGAACCTTCGCCCTTTCAGTCCGCAAGCCAACTCTCTATCCACTGAGCCAAACCAGCTAGGGATCTGGTGTCTTTTTCAATAGGCTGCCCAGAGGTTCACGTCCCGACTTCCAGCTAACGTCCAAGGGGTATTCCGTTAGATGCTTCCAGAAATAGCGAATGGGTCCAACTCTTTCAACCCCTAAAACCCACCTCGTTAATCCCTCCTCTCCTTTCTAAGTCTTCTCAGCTCCTCCCTCACCTCCATGCCTCCTCCATAAAATGTGGTATCAAAGAGCCACCCCCAAGGGAAGAGCTCTATTTAGTTTTCAGCCAAGAGAATCACACAGAAAAGATCCTCATTGTAAATCAAGAGCCAAAGCAATTCTTAAAACCAAATTAAGGTCCTGAGCATTCAGCAATGAATGCCTCTTTGGAAATCAAACCTTCAGGTTCACACCCCTGGTAGATAAAGACTCAGGGGAGAGGGGGCGTGGGGAAGTGGGAAGTGACAGTATTAAAATTCCAGAAATGTGCTTTGAAATAAATACATGATATTTTCTGGCCAAGGTAGTGTGCGGGTTTCGGTTCCCCATGTGATGGAGCCGCTTTACATTTTAATAAATGCACATGGAGGAAATAATATTATTACTCTGCTATTGGGAGATTATTTGTGAACATAAAATATTAGAGCTCGTCGGGAAAGCATTTATTTTCCTCTTCCTTCTTTCTCCACTGCAATATTCTCTCACCTAATGGAAGATGATTGCAAAAATAATCACATCAAACAGTGGCCCATACACAAAATAAATGGGGGAAAATGAAGGTTATCTGGCACTGGATTGCAAACATGAGAAGGAGGAAAGTGTGTGGCGAAGCTGAGCGAGATAATTGCACATCAATCAGATGATTACAGAGCGGATGGGGAAATGAGGGCAAGCGATTGGCTGCTGAATGCTTGGATCCCAGATGGAAATGAGAACATGGATCAGAAATCATTAGTCAGATTATGCATTTCCTGTTTCCATGAGGAAAAGCCCCACACGCAGGGGGAGCTTTGTGTCTGAGAAAATTCGAGAGCCTGGAAGAGCTGCGTGCGTGAGCCTGGGTCACGGGACACGGGGATCCGAAGCCGTTTCTCGTGGTTCTTACACCCTGAAGTTATGCGTAGTCACACATATTCATTTATCTGGAAGGACAGCCTGTGGCTTTTAAACTGTTTCTAAAGGAGTTCTTTATCAACAGTAAATGAAAATTAAAAAAAATAAAGAACCACTACCTTGGTCCATCTCCTTCATTTAAAATAAATAAAAATACCCCAGCTGGCGTGACTCAGTGGTTGAGCATTGACCTGTGAACCAGGAGGTCACAGTTTGATTCCCCAGTCAGGGTATGAGCCGGGGTTATAGTCTCCATCCCCCGTGGGGGCATTTGGGAGGTGGCCAATCAATGATTCCCTTCTCATCATTGATGTTTCCATCTCTCCCTCTCCCCCTCTTCTTTCCTCTCTGAAATCAATAAAAGTATATATATTTTTAATATATTTTTATTGATTTTTTTACAGAGAGGAAGGGAGAGGGATAGAGAGTTAGAAACATCGATGAGAGAGAAACATACGTCAGCTGCCTCCTGCACACCTCCTACTGGGGATGTGCTCACAACCCAGGTACATGCCCTTGACCAGAATCAAACCTGGGACCTTTCAGTCCACAAGCCGATGCTCCATCCACTGAGCCAAACCAGCTAGGGCAATAAAAGTATATTTTAAGTAAATAACTAGATAGATAAATAAATAAGTGAATAAATAAATGAATGAATAAATTAATTAATTAAAGTGCCCTCGGGAAGCCGTGTAGCAGTTCTGCAAAAAGTTAGACGTAGAGTTACCCTATAGCCCAGCAACTCCGTTACTCGGCACCTGCCCAGGAGAACTGGAAGCATGTCACACAAAAGCTTTACGTGTGGCATCACCATACCACGGAACATCATTCCGCCGTGAAAAGGAAGGCACCGCCGCTACATAGCACAGCACGAATGAGCCTGGGAACCCATATGCCGGCAGCAGCAGCCACGAAGGCCACGTGTTTATAATCCCCTTTCTACGAAAGGTCCAGAATAGGCACATTCACAGGGACGCTGGCAGATCACAGTGGCTGACGGCGGGGAGAGGTACGGGAAGTGACTGCTGGCTGGGACAGGGCTTATCGGGAGGGAAATGTCCCAGGATTCGCAAATGGTGATCGTTGCTAGGGGTGGTAAATATGCTTCACCACCGCTGGGCTGTCTGTACACTTTAAAAGGGCACGCGTTATGTGATGCGAGCTCTACCTCATTTTTAAAATGCGTGTACTTAAAAAAAAAAACAAAAAAAACAGACAACTATGCCTTATAACTTACAAGCTCACCAGATAATTAGAGAGCATGTGAGAACAAGCCTCAGACAGAACAAACTAATCCACATGGACGCCATACGGATGTAGTCGAAATACCAATGGAGCACGTATTATATGCCAGGCACGCCGAGAGGAGAGACTTACTCACGCTCTCTTGGACTGAAATTCCAGTGGGGGGTTGACAGTCCACCAAATACATCCCCAAGCATGTACTTGCTGTGGTGATGCGAACTGTGCCATAGAGTGTGGCAGGGCTGGGCAGGCCCTGGGCAGGGGGCCTCCTGGAGGAGGTGAGTCTGAGCAGGAGAACACGGCTAGTTAACTGAGGGAGAGCCGTGTGGTCAAAGGCACCAGAGAAGGGCCCAGCGGTATGGTGGGCTCAAGAGAGACAGCGCCCTGAACGTGACCACAGGGTTTCCCCAGCAGGCCCCTGTGCTCCTGCACCCCACTGGCGGTCTGCCCCCCGGACTCTCGTGGGCAGCCTATGGCCTTTCGTGAAACTACTCTTGGCCTCCAAGTCAAGGCAGGTAGGTTGAGAGACCGTTCCCACACCTCCCAAGGCAGCTGGCCGTGGTTGTCACACTTGCAACAGACAAAAGGAAGTCATAAGTCATAGGTGCCACCTTCACAATGTGCAGTTAACCCGCCACCAGCCCCCGAGGGAGGACTCACATTAGCCCTCTTGGCAAGAGGCTAAACTGAGACATTGAGGGAGCTGCCTGGGGCCGCACAGGTGTGTCTGCTAAATCTCAGTCCTTCAGAAGTGGCCCCTCCCTCCATCCCTCGTCCTTCCTGGGGTCCCGGCCTCAGCAGAGGTGATGTACACTCAAGGTGGGTGGGTGCTGTCGATGTAGCACCATTAGGAGAAGGGACCCCTGGCAGTCCCTTTCGCTCTGTGTCTGTGGACGATTTTTCCAGGTCCGCTATAACACCTTGCATTTCTCTTCAGTAACTGCCCCCAGGCCTAGGTATTTCTGCTGCCCACCCCGGGGTGCTCATTTGTTACCAGGGCCACCAAGTAAACTGCCTGAAGGCAGAGGGGCATCCTCAGCCTGGCTCCCTCCCTCTGCCCCAGGCTTGGTCTCCCCACAAGCATCCTGTAGCCCACCAGGAGCCACTGCTGTAGCCCCAGGAAACTGCAATTGCAGTGCTGGCTACCGCCCTGCGGTGCCAGCCTGAGGGTGCCCTCTCTGCTGATGCCCTGCACCACCTCCCTCCTGGTTGAACTCCTGCCCTACCTAGACACCATCCGCTTCGGCAGGGAGAGGTGAGACGTGGGGCCTCCCACTGGAGCCAGGATCTGTGTGGATGGATGGTTCGGGGTGGTCACTGGCTCAGGAGGAAAGGGGCTTTGTGGCTATGGAAGCCACTTTTGGGGGGAGAGGAGGTGCATTCCTGAGACACCTGCCTGGGAACTGCTTTGGTGAGGCCAGGCATGAACCTCCCACAGACAGAAGGGCACCAGGGGCTAACCGCAGTGGAAGAGCAAGGTTAGAGGATTTAATGAGGTGATCATACGCAGCTTAGTTCTGCGGGTAGCCTGGAGCTAGGGGAGGAGCCCAGCCAGGACGGCAGAAGGAAGGCCGCACTAATTAGACTTCACAGACGCTGCGGTATTGAACCTGCCAGGTCTCCTGTGGGGGCTCAGACCACCCAGGTCTGCACCCACCCAGCGCCAGCCCTGTCCCTGGACCGGTCACCCAGCCCCGGGGGGTGGTAGAACGGGTGTAGGTGGGGCCATGGCAACCACCCTGACCTCCGGTTAGTAAGAGGCTGGTGTGGTGGGGCAATAAAGGCCCGGGAAAGAACTCAATGGCTGTCGGTTGTCAGCTGGTTGTGGCCCTGGTCTCTCTTCCCCAGCCTTGTAGCTGCAGGGCATCCCCGAGGTGCTTGGGGATCCCCCCAGTCCCGTCTCAAGGCCCCTGTTGGTTGGAAACTCTGCAGGGCCCCTCTCTATTTATCCATGCACCCTACAGGGCTGGGACTCAAAGAGGGGAAGATAGGGGTGGCCCATCCGGGGTGGATTCAGCCTGTAAGCAAGGAGTGGGGACTCGGTTTCTTCATCTGTAAAATGGGGCCACAGGGCGCGTGCATAGAAAGGATGGAGAGCCAAGTGTTGCCGCGGTGCTGTGTTGCTTTGACCCTTATGCTTGAGAGTTACTACCCTGAGGACAGAGGAAGCCCCCAGGACCATAACAGTGAACAAATGATTATGGCAGCACCGATCTCTGAGTGGGGAGGGCTGCTTATCTTCAGGCGCGTGGGGACCAGAGTCCCTGCTCTCAGGGATGGCCACCTTAGCGAAGGCTTCTGCCCCCGCCCCCGCTTGGCAGACGGCGATGTGGGGGGGGGGGGTCAGCTCCTGCCTCTCACTCCAGCTAGAAATCGCCTGTCACTGTGCTGGTCCCTCCTGTTGTGGCAGTGCTGGGACATGGTAAGGACCCTGCAGAATTTGAGGAGAATGGTCCCGGAATGTTAAGTACGCCCTGGGTCCCCTCCCCTCGCTGCCAGTCTTGTTCTGATCGCTTGGCTTGGGGACTTGGACCTGCGAGTGGTGGCCTGGGATGCCTCCCCGAGTTGGCCCGAGTCCACCTGGAGATGTGACCTCCCAGCGCCCCTTCGAAGGGGACAGTCTGAGCTGGAGAAGGAACGGGAGCATGTCTGGATGTCCCTTTCTGCCTGTCTGCCTCTCAGGGGGCCCTGGAGGAAAGGTGCATGGAGAGGAATCTCTCTGCTTAACTCCCAAGGGGACACCCCCCTCCCCAGGACCCTCCCAAACCTGGCTCCCCACCGAACGCCTCGTGCTCACAGCCCGTGCATCTCTCCCCAGCTCCCAGCGTCCCCCTGCTCCCCCTGGCAGTGTACACAGCGCCAGGCCCAGCATGACGGATATGTATGGCCAAGAATGGTGATGTATTTATTAAGCGAAACCGACAACTTTCATTAACCCAAGCAGACATTATTAAAACGCACCGGATGTCTCTGGGAAATGGAGAGCCGGCATGGGCCCGAGCAGAGCCCCTGTGTGCTGCTCTCAGCCGCAGAGTGGGAGCTGGGCCGCCCTCCTGGCACCTGCCTCGCATCCATCATCTCCCTGGAACTGAGCCCCCGCCCTCACATCACCTTCTAAAGGCAGTCGCCACAGCACTCCACCTTCTGAGTCAGAAATCCAGACCCAGGTGATCTCAGGGCCAGAGTCCCCAGCCACTCCGTTACTCGCACTGCCCGCACCTGAAGGCCCAGCTGCCTGCTGGGCCCCGGACCCGCTGTGTCAAACCCAGAACCTGGCTGGGGCTGAGGGGGCAGCACCAGAGATGTGGTTTCATGGGGTCCAGCTCCCCAGCCCACTGGAGATACTAGTTACTAGTTAGAGTTACCCACAGAGCCCTACGGGGGTTGGGAGGGCGAGCAGGGATGCAAAAGAGGCAAGAAGAGGGAAGGAGCGGAATAGAAAGGGCAGGACCAATGAGGGCGGGAGACAGGGCTGAGGGATGGGGCAGGAGCCCCGCGTTGGGCATGGTCTGTGATCCTGTGGTCGTGGCTCTTTGCTGAGGGCAGGGAGCGGTGATAATAATCGCGTCTGCCATTCTGCCATTTGCAAAGCACTTGCGCATAGGCAGCCCCATGGCCCCTCCTGCGTCCTGTAAGCCTGGTCTCCCTTTCCTGCCAACGACGGGAGGAGGCTCAGCGAGGTTACGTACCCCAGCGAGGTTGCGACATGGGCGTGGGCAGCTCCCGGTGGAGTGCCCAGGCCTGCGGCCCTGTGACCGACGCTGCTGCCCGATGTCACCTCGCCTCTCTGTCCTTTCCCGTTCCAAACGCCGAAGGCCAGCAGAGCTGAGATGCTGTTGTTTGGAGGCGCCGTTCTATGCAGTCTTGGGCCCACACACCAGGGGTTCCGGCGGCATCTGTGCACACCTGCCCACCGCCCTGTGCCCTCGGTCCGAAGCCTCTGGGTGCAGCAGCAGCACAGAGAGCACAGGTGTTGGAGCCGGTCCACAAGGACAATGCCCCTAACTGCCCCCGACTCCACCTCCCAGGGCTGCAGCACATGCTCCCAGGCCTGCGGTAGAGATGGGAGGAGATGGGTGTGCACGTTGCCTAGGGCAGGCCCAGCATGTAGCACGCGTTCAACAGCGGCCAGACAAAACAGCGGGCCCGCAGTTCCAAGTCCCAGTGAGGGTCATAGGTCAGCTTTTGGAACGGAAAACCCCAGCCCTAGGGATTCAATCTAAGGGGAGGCTCCCACACGGATGGATCCTGGAGCCATGTCCCTCCTTTCTGCCCTGGAATTGTGAAGGCAGAGACCTGGACGCAGGTCCCACCTCTGTCACTTACTAGCTGTGTGACCTGGGGCCAAGAACTGGCCTCTCTGAGCTGGTCCTTCCTCCATCAGCTGAGGGTGGTTTCCCAGGATGGTGGTGAGGACCACATGAGATAATGTATGAAGGCATGATCACAGGAGATAATGTATGAAGGCACACTGTCAAGTCCTCCAGGTTATTATATGGCCTCTGTGTCCCAGGCGGAAAGTGCAGAGGGCCCAGGGCCAGGCCTGGGCGAGAAGACTAGAAGGTATGCTTCCTCCCCAGTAACCCCACACCCCACAGGCTCGGTAACCGCACATCTGAAAGCTCCCCTGGCTGGAGGACCCCTGGCAGCGCGCACACCCAGTGCCCATCTCCAGAGCCTGTAGGTTCAGCGCACATCAAAAAGCGAACAGAAACGCCGCCGGCTGACCCCTCTGCCGCTGCCCTGGGCAAAAATTCCGCTTTAAGAGGAGGAGGGGACCCACCCCTCATCTTGGTAAACAAACTCAGCCATCAGCTCCTGCGTGGTATGGATGGTGTAACGGGAAAGCCGCTGCCCCTCTGTGCCAGGCAGTCACTCTTATGACTTTGCCGGAGAATCAAAGAGGCAGCCTCAGTGACCTGTTCATCACAGATGCTCAGAGGAACCCTCGTCTTCTAAAATCCACGCCATCCGTGTGTTCATCTCTCTGGCTGACATCCGCTTCCAATACAGTATCCTTCTGGAGGGCTAGATGCTGAGGAGTGGCGGGAGAGCCGGGAGGGAAGGAGCTGGCCTTTATTGGGGACCTACTGTGTGCCAGGGTAGACTGGGCTAAAAGGGGTAGACAGGACAGAGGTGCTGCTTGCTGAGAGGGGAGCGGCCCTCACTCCCCTCGGTCTCTCCTCTGGGTTCCACACCCCACATCTGCTGCATGAGCGGCTACTGTCTTCGAAGGTAGGTTACGTTGGGAGGGGTGGTGGGCTCAGGGGCACACCGCCCCCCAAAAATGAGCTCAGCAGGGAAGCTGTGATTTAGGGCTCAGCCGCAGGCAGGGTTCAGGGAGGTGGAACTCGAACGTTGTCTGAGAATGTGGGTGGGAGGGTTAATGGCATTGCGGGGTGATGGAGAAGCGTGGACAGGGGTGCAGGGATGGGGCGGAGAAGGCCGGGCTAAGCCAGGCCCACCTTCCCAGGTTCCCGCAGGTGCTACAGGGAGGAGGGCCTGCTGAATGGCGAAGAGAAGGCTTCTGTTTACAGCCATCTATCTCCCATAATTAGCCAGTTAGGAAGAAAATAGCCTTCAGATTCAAAGGTAAATTGACTTACATCGGGATAATAACGTGTGATTGAGCGCGGGAAGTTCATCTTTGGAGCATGAGAGCAAACAAATTGCTTTTCTTTCCCCGGCGCCCGGGAAGCAACGAGATGAGATTGCAGGTGCTCCCAGCTGCCTTCCCGTCGCCTCTGGCCATTAGCGGGCCCAGGCACGGCCACCACCCGAAGGCGCCCGGCTCAGGCCCTGCCAGTCGCTCTCTGCTCCTTCCTCTGAAGGGTTTTTAAATTATATGACATCACATTGATGCAGCAACCGGTGATTATTGTCAACAAGAGCATAAAGAGACATAAATTCCTCGCTTCGATAGAGGCCGCCTCATAAATACATCTCTTTATGACTTCCTAGGTTGGAGAAACTGCTCTGTGTGTTGGCTTCCTGGAACATGATGGGCGAGGGGGGTACAAAAAGTTTTATATTTTGCTTCTGACGATGGTTTTGAAATCCTGGATGGTTTCCCATAGATGTCACTGGATGCTGAGCTTCCTGGGTCAGGGGATCAGTAGGGAGATGAGAGGGTGAGGAGGGAGCATATAAATAATTAAAATATAATGTGACATGTGCTCTGAGGTAGACGTGAACTGATGGGGGATTTGGATAGGGAGCAGTCATTGTCACAGGAGAAATAGGTAACACTTTTCTGAGGACTAAAGTGTGAGGCAAGGTGTACAAAGATGCCTGGGGCCTCCTGGGTCAAACTCCTTCTAGATCTTTGGGTTTCTAGCAGAAATTCCAATGTTACTGAGGCTATGAATAGAAACCAGGAATCGCCTCCCTAGAGCTTTATCTCACTACTAGAGGCCCAGTGCACAAAAGTCATGCACTGGGGGGCAGGATTCCCTCAGCCTGGGCTGCACCCTCTCTCAGACCAGTACCCCTCAGGGGATGCCCGACTGCTGGCTTAGGCCCAGTCCCCACAGGCAGACATCCCCATCACAGTCCAGGGCTCTCCCAGCCCAGGACCCCTTGCAGTCTGGGACCCCTTGCTCCTTACTGCCAGCCTGCAGCGGAGGCACTCGCCAGCTGTGAGTCTGGCTTCTGGCTGAGTGGTGCTCCCCCTCTGGGAGTGCACTGACCACCAGGAGCATAGTCCTGTACACCAAAGGGTTGCAGCTCCTGTGTTGAGCATCTGCCCCCTGGTGGTCAGTGCATGTCATAGCAACCAGTTGTTCCGCAGTTTGGGTGATTTGCATATTAGGGTTTTATTATATAGGATATCTCTCTTCCATCTATTCTGATCATGTATGTTTGGAATAGGGGTGAAGGGACTTGGGCAGTTAATAGATTTGAGTGTGTGTGTGAGTGTGTATGTGCACCTGTACACAAATGCACCGCCAAAATGGCTCATGGATATGAAAGCTTTAAGTCTAAACATAGACTTGAGTCAAAACATAGCAGAGCAAAACAAACACTTTTTTAAAGCTAAGAAAGATTGTATTAGTTATCTCCTGCTGCGTAACAAAAGACCCCAAATGTAGCAGCTTAGGACAATACACATGTATTCTCACAAAGTCTCCGTGGGAACCTAGGCATGGCTCCCCTGGCTCCTTGGTTTCAACGTTGCCCCCGAGGCTACAGCCCACGCATGCGTGCAGTTGTCAGCTGGACTCCGTTCTTTGCAGGCTGTGGGGTGGAGAGCCTCATTTCTTCACTAGATCTGGCCAGTGGCCACCCTCAGTGCTTACCACACAGGCCTTTCCAACACACAGCTTTCTTCTTCAAACCAAGCAGCCGAGAAAACACGAGAAAGCGCGTGTGTGCCAGCAAGACAGAACACAGCAGTCAGTCGTTCGTCACAGATGTGACGTCTTATCATGCTGGCCGTATCCTGTTCACTAGAAGCAAGTTACTGGGTCCAGCCCACACTTGAAGGGTCTGAGACCCAGGACACAGGGACTGTTGGGATGCTGCCAATCACAGACGGTGACTATCAAGTCAAAACCCTGGATATAGACCAAGACAGTGGGAACCCACCTGGCTGGGAGGCTCGGTTGATTGGAGCATAGTCCTGTACACCAAAGAGTTGCAGGTTTAGTTCCCGGTCAGAGCACATATATAGGTTTAGGGTTCAATCCCAGGTCTGGGCATGTGCAGGAGGCAACCGATCGATGCTTTTCTCTCATCTCTCTCTCTCTCTCTCTCTCTCTCTCTCTCTCTCTCTCTCTCTCTCTCTCTCTTTCTCCCTCTCTCTTTCTCTCTCATCAATAAACATATCCTCAAGTAGTGAGGATAGAAAAACAAAAAAGAAATGGTGGAAACCCCACTGAGGTTGAGGAGTAGGGGCCTGGTCTTCCGGCTCTCCCCGTGGTGCCCCTTCATGCAGAGGCTCGTCCCTGGGAAGGTGGTCAGTGAACAGGCTGGACCAGGGGAGCATCCTGGAGACTCTGGCTGGGCCCTGACCTAGTCAATGGCTGTACGCGGGTCCCTGCAGAGGCTCGTGGTGACCCAGGAACCTTCACTGGGCACAACAGACTTAGAGGTTCTCGTGTGAAGGAGAAGCCAGTGGGGCCTCGTTTCTATGCCCCTGTGCACCTGCCCCAGACCCAGCCCATAGCCAGGAGAGGAAGGGGTGGCGTGGGGACCCACACGGGGGCGGGGGGGGGGCGGGGAGAAGGCTGAGGGAATCCACAGCCCAAGAAAGCAGCCACCTTTTCTTGTCAAGAGTTAAAGGCAACAGAGAAGAAAAAAAGCGGGAAGGAAAGAAAAGCAGGCACGGCCTCAGAGAGTTCATCGGGGGCCAGGCACAGAGCAGGCACAAGGCAGCCGAGACAATGGACGCCGCTGAAAGCCCTGGAAACGGGGGCACGGACTCCCGCTTCTGGGACGTCTCAGCGGGTTAATAAGGCTTTTGAGGATTTCCAGAAGCTGCTCTGTGAGTCAGGGCCTACGAGGGGCCGGTGTGGGATGCTTTGAAGCCTCCTTTTCAGCGCCTTGCAACAGCAGCCGGCTCCGCACCCAGGAGGAGGGTGAGGCCTGGGCGAGAGGGGAAGAGCCATTGTGTCCCCAGAAAAATGGGAGCCCGCGAGGGGACTTTATCACAGCCAAGCAAGCCATGGAGGATGGAAGGCAGGCATGCACCTTGTCCGGGAACAATTACCCACAGGACAATGAGAGGGAGGCCGCTGCTGGGATGTAAAACCACGTGACCTTCAGGCTGAGGGGCAGGGCATTCCCCGAAGCCTGTGACAGACCCTAGAAGGCCAAACAAGGGTTCTAATTCCCACCGCAGACCTGAGGACACTGGAGCTCAAAGACACCTCGTGACTCACCCACAGTCCCCTAGGAGTGAAGGGCCGAGTGGACCATCAAGCTGTCACTCAGAGTCCAGAGCACCAGTGGCACCAACAAGCGAGGGATCCCCTATCCTCTCCTCACATAACGTGAAGGCTAGAGGGGGGCAGACAGCCCATCCTGAACACTGGCCTCCTGCGCAGCTCAGACCTCATAGGCATAAAGAGGCTGCTGAAGCCCTGACCGGTTTGGCTCAGTGGATAGAGCGTCGGCCTGCAGACTCAAAGGTCCCAGGTTCGACTCCGGTCAAGGGCATGTACCTTGGTTGCTGATGGATGTTTCTCTCTCATCGATGTGTCTAACTCTCTGTCCCTCTCCCTTCCTCTCTGTAAGAAATCAATAAAATATATATATATTTTTAAAAAACGAGGCTTCTGAAGCTACAGCCATCGGCTGCACCTTTCCAGCCAAAGGTAGAAAGAAGAGAAAGTTGCTGGTCAGCCCCTCCCCCCCTTCTCTTGGGCTGTGCTGTGTACTCTACTCAAATGGACGCAAGTCTCTACTCTCCCTGGGCTGTGTAGAACCAGGCACAGGTCTTTGCTTTCCCTGTAGGATCATCCCGGGACGTTGCCCGGGGAATGAAGTGGCACCCGAGACAAGAACTGTGTTTCCCAGCGACGCGGTATTGGTCAAGTTTGTAGAAAAGTGTATGCGGGAGTCAGAGCAGAATGGCGGTCAGTGACATAGGAAGGTCCTAGAGAGTCTGGTGCACTGCCACAGCCAGCCCCGTGCATACCCACGGCCCCACCGCTCACTGCTGCAGGCAAGAGGCCCCAAACGCACTTGTGGGGGAAGGTCCCGGAGAGCGCAGAGGGGGCCACCTGCCCTTCTTGGAGCTCCAAAGGGGAACTGTGAGGCTGAGGGCAGAGCAGTGTGACGGGGCCGCCCGCCCGCTCCTCTTCCTCCCTCCTCCCCCCAGTTCCCTCCTGTGGCATTTCCAGCGACACGGCTGCCATCTCAGAACTTTGACTTCGGACGCCTTTTCATATTGGCCTTAAAGAAGACGGCGGCGGCGGTGACCTTTCTTAAAGACCACGGGGGCTTAATTAAAAACTAAACTTGGCCACTTAATTCAGCGGATCCTGTCGCCTCCTGGGCACCGAAGTGAACTCAGCCTTGTCAGCTTGCGGCAGGCTGCCGTCCCCGCACTGCGGAGCCGCAGGGTGACAGGCAGGCTCCAGCCCAGGCCCAGGCCACCAGCGTGGCTCTTGGGGAGAACCGGGCCCCGCCACTGAGAGCTGAGGGGACCCTGTGGGGATAGGAGGGGCCCATGGAGAGACCAAGGCAGCTGTGCAGGGAAGGGCCTTGAAAGGAAGAGAACGGGGACACACAGGTTTTAGGGGACAGTGAGTCTAGAGCCAGGGAACTTCTGAGTGTTAGCTCACCTCTGAGTAGCTCCGTGGAGGAGCTCGAAAATATAAGGACCCATCCTGCTCTCTCCTCATGCTTTAGAGAGTTAGTAGTTGGCAGACGGGTGTGCCCACACACCCCATCTGCCCTGGGACCTGCAGCTGGGCTCTGCCTCTCTCTCTCTCTCTCTCTCTCTCTCTCTCTCTCTCTCTCTCTCTCTCTCCCCATCACCAGCAGCCTTCAAACCCACGTGGGAGACCAGATGGGAGGCTGTTTCTGTTCTTCCTACTTTATTAGCAGTGGCCTTGACTCCCCCTCCCCCAGAGAGGAAGGCGGGGCTGCCAGTGCGCAGGTGCAGGTGCGCTGGGAAGAGGTGAGTGTTGCTAAGGCAACGGGGAGGGCGTCGGAGAGAAGCAGCTGCTCCCCCGGCCAGTGCTGCCTTCCCAGGAGAAAGCCATCGCCTCCCCACAGAACCGCATCCAATGACGCAGACTCCGTGCAGCTAAGACATTTGGAAAGAGCTTTTCAGAGGTCAGATCAGCCGCCTGGCCCTGGGGCCGTGGTCCTCGGTTCCTCACCTTCCCCCCTTCGGAAGGAGACGTGTGTGGTGAAGGTGGCCTGGCCCTGGCACTTCTCCCACCACCACCTGGCTGTGTGACCTTGGGCGTGTGGCTTGACCTCTCTGGGCCTCGGGTGCTGCCTCTGTAGAGTGAATGACGTTTTTCAGGGATGACCTGCTAGGCTTTCCTCACACGTGATTACTTTGCTGGAGAGTTTGCTGAGCAGCTACCCTGTGCCAGGCACTGCCTTCGACCTGAGCGTGAGGCTCATTCTTGCTACACTGCCTCCTGGGCGCGGATGCTGGGTGTCATAGTGACAGACTTTCTGGCAGGTCACCCTTAAGATTGGCAAACGGCTCTGGAGAAGGCAGCTCAGCCACAAGGCAAGATCCCCGGTCTCCAAAGCCTTGGGAAAGCAGACTGAGCCCGGGAGCTGAGGAAGGGTCTGGCAGGGAGGACTGGCCGACCGCCGTCACGGCTGCCCCACCAAGGCTGTATGTGCCATGGGGCCTTGTCGCCTCTGGTGATCCCATCACTCTCGAGGGGCAGAGTGGCCTGGCTCAAGGGCACAGGAGGGTTGCTGGTCAACTGGGTCTTCCTTGGAGAAGGGAGCCTCATTCTAGTCCCACCGCTGCCACTTCCTGACTGTGTGATCTTGGGCAAAGCACTTAGCGTCTCTGAGTCCCAGTGGCGTCATTCGTAAGATAAGGCGACCAGATTTTGACATTGGTAAAGCGGGACTCCATGGACCGCGTGGCCGCCGAAAACCATATCTTCCCTTCCTGTTCTCCCGCCGTTCCCTCACTTGTCGTGCATTCTTTCCAAAAATTAGGACTTCTTTAAAACGCTGCGGGACGCGGGACAAATTGTTAAAAATTGGGACTGTCCCGCCAAAAGCAGGACATCCGGTCACCTTACCGTAAGACGGTGCTCGCAGTACATACCGAGGAGTTGTGAAAGTGCAGGGCGGGCAAAGTGGGTTTACCGTGGCTCATATGGGAAATAATACAATGATTAATAAATAATATGGACAGCACAGGAGCCCTGGTCGGTGTGGCTCAGTGGGGTGGGCGTCGTCCCGTGTACCACAAGGTTGCTATGTCGATTCGCTGGCAGGGCACATGTCCGGGTTGTAGGCTGCTTCTGCAAAGGGGACCCCCAGCCTCCCTCAGACTCCTCCTGCTCCCACCCTGCCAGCCCGTGCGGGGCTCCCAGGTGACTAAAACTTGGCAAAGCACTTGTCACCTGGGAAACCCCACTGACGTCTCTCCCTCGGGCAGCCGTGGCCAAGTGCACTCACTCCCATTCTGGGGGGTAGGACACTGGCGCTCTGACAGGCGGAGTGAGCAAGGCCAAGGTCACGGGGCTGGGGTGTGACCCAGCTACTCAAGCTCTCACATCCCTGATCTCATTCCCCCTGAAACGGTCTCAAGAGGCAGGAGTCGTAAAGCCCATTTTGCTGAGGGGAAAGGAAGCCTCAGCGTCCCAGTAACTTACCTGAAGTCACACAGCTAACGAGGGGCAGGGCCTCGCCCCCAGATCGGCCTCCTGTCCCAGGGCCGTCTCCCTGCCCCACAGGTCCCACACCCACGTATGACAGCTTCTCCCGCCGTCCCCGAAGCCTCCGAGGTGGACCCGAGCCCCTCCCTGTGCCCGGACCCCGGCTCTCAGCAAGTCACTCGTTCCCCACTCTCCTCGCCCCCAGGAACATTGAAAAGAAGAGAAGAGATAGATGGCCATGAGAATTGTGCTCAATTATTTTTACTTAAGTCATAATCATTCCTAATCTGAATTTGCAGGGAATGTATTACACAGGCTCATCACTCACATATATTGTGCTGCAGTTCCAATTTGGTAAAAAGTAAAAGCTATTCAGAAGGCAGAAATAGGTTAAAGGAACATCTCCCAGGTTTCAGTCCTCCGGTGAGACAAAAGCGGCCGGGGTTTTTGATTCACGGGTTGGTGCCGTCTGCTCAAGTGGGGGTTCCTTTCCAGTGCCCCCCTTTCTTGCACAGCTGAAGGCTGAGGGAGTTCCGCCTCAAAACCTCCCTGGGAGCTCAGCCAGGTGTTGCCCCTGCTGACTAAGGGGCCACCAGTGAGCCCCCTCGCATCAGTGGCCACGTACTAGGGCCTCCCTCCACCACCTGGTCATAGCGCCGACGTCCTCACGGTCCAGGAAAGATGAGGAAGCTTCACGTGGCATCGTAAGAGCGAGAGTTCAAGTTCAGTTCCCACTTCTGCTGCGTATCTGATGGGACCCTGAACGACGTCCCTAGTTCGTCTCTTTGAGCGTCAGTTTTCGGGTTTACAAAACGGGGAGAGTAATGATACTGGCTACTTGAATTAAAGTGTCGTTCGTTATAAATATTGGATGGCAACCAAAGTGAGGGCGGGTGGGTTGCACACTTTAAGGAGGCAGTGCCCACGTGCACAGAGAAGCCCGAAGACACCCCTCCACGCATGCGCAGCACGGGGCTCAGCAAGACGGCCTTGGACGTGAGCTGAATGCGCGGTCCAGCTGGACTGCCCGCTACCTGGTTACTGCGCAGCGACTGAGACCAGGGAAACTGAGACCAGGGAAACGGCCACGCTAAGCAGCGGGATTCCTATTGATTTGGGCTCTGCGTGCCTCACACACCAGGACACGTGAACTGCGTGGCCTCCCAATTCAAGATCCTCGGTGCCTTTTCCAGGCCGAATGCCTGGCTGCGTTTTCCCAAAAGTTCACCGTCGTCTGAGAGCGTCCTTCACGTCCCGCCCTGGAAATGCAGCCCCCCGGGGAGGGGTCCCGAGGCTGAGTAATGCTCGCAGGTGGGGAGTTTGTTTTGAAACAGAGGAGGTGAAGACGAATGCTCCTGTTGCTGGCTGCTGAGGGGATTGAGAAGGCCGGAGGCCATTACTCAGGCTGGAATCCGGCCAGGGTTGATGAAGTCATATTTATTGGCCAAAACCCCACCTCCCTCGCATCTCTCTGGCCGTGAGGGGAAGCAGACGCCCAGAGCCAGTCACCTTTCGTGCAGGAGGTTTAAGACGCACAGACGGAGCTCGATGGGTAGCGGCTGTTGGCGTTTATACAGAACCTTTCCGTGAGATGCGCCCCAGAGTCGGAGGAGCACCGTGGGCAGGTGAACGGACAGGCACGAAGTGCCACTCACAGGGCCGTCCCCACATTCCTGATGGACTCCTCCCTGAGCCCTCGCTGACCTCTGGCATGAGGGTGGGACACCAAGCAGTTTCCTACCCCGTCCTCCCTTAAAACAAGGTAGAAGCACATCCGAGTGATCGGTGTCCCTGGACTGTCTGGGAAGGGCTAGTTCCTCTACAGGGTGCGCTGCGGAGAGCTACGCAAATGAGCCCACACTGTCCGCTGCTGTTGCTAAGTGGCCACCATCGGGGTCTGGCCCGTTGGTTTTAAGACACGCGGGGTTGTGATGCCATGGTGACAGAACCCTCCTGCTTCAACTCCGGTCCAGCGGGATGAAGGGAGAGGGGCCCATCACGCTGACACCTGTGACTGAGCATCCGTGTGTGAGAGGAGAATTAAGGTCCCCTGGGAGACTTGGAAAGGCTGCCTTTGCTTTACTCTGCCTGTCTGGACCACGGGCAGAACCAAGTCCACGGGAGGGACCGAGTCCGCAGAACTAGAGGCCAAACCAGAGAAACACGTACAGAGTGGATTTCCAGAGCCCTGGGGGCCATGTATCAGGAGTGGAGAAAGGGACCATCTGATTTGACACGCCTGTGGCACCGGGGGACATCACCAGGAGTCGGCCAGACCACGGCGAGGCTTTGTGCAGCACCTACGCCTGGACAGCAAAGAGAAGAGGATCCCAACGCCCTCCGTCTGGTCCACCAGCTGCAAACACCCTCTCCTCAGGAGAAGGACCGTGCTCCCGGGCCCACGGGGGTTATTCCTTCTCCTCACTCACGCACGCAGCCCACGGCTGCAAGCACGCGTCAGGCGCCCCGGCCGCTACCATGTTGCATTTCTCCAGTGTCGCTCCTAAGGACAGCTTTGTGGCAGGACATCATCTCATTTTCCTGGAGGTCCTGAGGGGCAGCCAGCAGATTGCGTGCGTCGAATGTCAGCGACATTAAACTAACACGTTCACATCATTGAAAAACCCTATTTACACGCAGTAAACACGGGGCTGGGTGCCTCCGAGGAAATAATATAGTATTGATTAAAACAATGGCCCGGATACCTTCTCTAAGGCTGCACTCATGGGCAGCTTCCTCAGCAGGCGGCTCACAGGCAGCCCTACCTGGCAGCCTTGGGCTGGGCTGTCGGTCTCCAATGTGAGAAGGGGGGGTCGGGAGAGAGGGCGGGACTTCCCTTTGGGGAACCCTCTTGCGTGCCAAGCACTGTGCTGAGTGTTCCATCTCATTCATTCCCAAGGCAGCTCCTTGAGGTTCTTATTTCCATTTACAAACAAGAAAGCAGCTCAGAGAGAAGTTCGATGTGTGTCTGGGGTTGTCCGATGACTCAGCGGTGGAGCTGGGATTGGAAGCGGGGATTGTCCAGCCGCAGGACACACGCTCATTATGTCCGACTGCTAGTGTGTTTGTTCGGAAGGTGAGAATGGAGCCCCCCAGAGTTAGGCATGTCCTAGGTGCTGGGGCTCTGCCCAGGACTTTTATCATTGATGGGCTGGGGGCGGGGGGAGGGGGTGGAGGAGGAGGGAATTTTGAGCAGCTCTCCTGGGCTGGGAAGAAGGCCTGTAGTTGGGCAAAGCTGGAGGTTTCCGAGTCTCAGAACCGGAGAACCTCGTTTTGGAAAGATAACTTATTGCCTTAACTTATTGGCAAGCCTAGAGTGGCACATGTTCTCCCCGTGACCACACGACTCCCTGGGCTCTGAAAGTGTTCACCGCCGGCTGAGGCCAGCAGGAGGGTCTGTGACGACAGACCAAGTGTCCGGTGGAGGAGGCACTGGGCGTGCGCAGTGGGTGGAGGGCAGGTCAGCAGGCTGACCGGTCAGGGGAGTTTGCCGTGATGGTCACTAGCTGATGTGGTGCTGGGGAAGATGGAGAAAGGTATCAGGCTCCCCCTAACCATCATGAGTGGTCCTTCTCTGCTCCATCATTCACCGACTATGTAGCTTTGAGCAAGTCACATAGGCTGCCTGAGCTTCAGATCAGGAACAGGAAGATTCCTACTTCTGTGACCTGGTGGGAAAATGGGTGTGAGCGCAGGAAGTGCTGGCCTGCTGGACCATCAGCCCTCGGTAGAATCCCATCCCAGTGTGGAGGGGAGACCTGAGACCTACCCCTTCTGTCCTGGGGGGCGTTAGGCCAGTGAACACCCCCCAGAGACTTCGGGGAGACCCGGAGCAGAGATGTCCACCTTCTTCTCAGCTGTCTTTGCCCAGCACCTGGATTTGGAGGCCAATGGCAGCCTTTGCAGCTGCCGAAATCCTTGCTTCCTGTTTGCTTGCTGCTGCTGTCGCGGAGGATTTCCGCTAAACCCTGACACCGTGTCTGGATTATGGCTTCCGGGGGCATCAGGGGAGCGCGTGCAGTGCAGACACCGACTCTCATAAGACGCAAGAGGCAGAACACAAACCCGGGCTCAGTGCAGCTGGCAAAGCCCCCGTAGGCTGCTGGCAAAACCCGGCCACCTGGCCCCGGAGC
>PVJC01001782.1:0-87965 GCA_004026665.1 Murina feae
TTGTACCTTGCTGGCCCACCCTCCTGCTGAATCGTGATCTGGTCATGATGCACTTGGTTGTTATGCCTCAGGATGTAATGGCTAATTAGCATATTCCTCTCTTGTTATATAGGATTTTTAATTATCATTTACTAGAGGCCCAATGCAAGAAACGAAATTCATGCGTGGGTAGGGTCCCTAGACCTGGCTGGAAGTTAGGGCCAATCTGTGGGGCAACTGGCAGGGTGATCAGGCGTCCCCCCACTGGCACCCACCTTGGCTGGCCTGGGGTCTGCAGGCTTGGGGCAACTCCTGCATTGAGCATCTGCCCCCTAGTGGTCAGTGCACATCACAATGACTGGTCATTCCGCTGTTTTGTTGATTTGCATATTAGGCTTTTATTATATAGGATAGGTCATCAGTTGTGCTTCCTTCATTACATGCAAAAAATTGCTAAGTGTCTTAAGGAGCTAGGCAAATAAATGAGTTGAGATGCTAGGCAAATAAATGAGTTGAGATGCCTGGTGTATTCTTTGACACTTTTTATATTAGGCATATGCATAGATTCCACATATACACAAAAAATACTAGTTCTCATTTTTTTTTGTAGTGTGTACTAGACAAAATCATGGGATCATACCATAAAGACATCATCTAAACTAATAAAAGCGAAATAGTAAAATTAACCGTTTCTTCGGGATGCCCCACAGCCAATCAGAACAATGGTATGCAAATTAGCCCAGCCAAGATGGCGGAGGCCCGGGCTGGCAATGGAGCAATCGAGCCAGCGCACGCAAGGGCGGATGCCTCCACCCTTGTGTGCTCGGCGGTCGGTTCCGGACAGTGGCGGGGGCTGCAGGGCTGGGCGGCCTCCCAGGCCCCCGGTTCTGCGGCCGGGGCTGGCAATAGAGCAATCACGCCAGAGCACGCAAGGGCAGAGGCCAGGCCTCCGCCCTTGCGTGCTCTGGCGGTCGGTTCCGGACAGTGGCTGCGGCTCTAGGGCCGGGTGGCCGCCCAGGCTCCCGGTTCTTTGGCTGGGGCTGGCAATAGAGAGATGGGGCTGGGAATAGAGAGATCGCGCTGGCCCACGCACAGGTGGAGGCCTGACCTCCGCTTGTGTGTGTCCTGGAAGTCGATTCAGGGCAGTGGCGGTTGGCAGCAGGGCCGGGAGCTGGCTGCCCAGGCCCCGGCCCTGCAGCCTGGGCCTGGGAATAGAGCAATCGTGCCAGTGGTTGGTTCTGGGTGCCCACGGTGGTTCCAGACAGCAGTGAGCAGCCACAAGGCCGGGAGCTGGCAGCCCAGCCCGGCCCTGCGAGGCCTGGGAATAGAGCAATTGGGCCCATGCAACCTCAGAGGCTCAGTGGCGGGGGCTTGAGGTGGGTACCCCCTCAGGGTCATGCCCGAGCATCCTCTGCCCCCGCGCAGAGCCTCTGCAACAGGTCCAGCCACCTGCCTCCACCCTGGGGGCCTCCATGGGGCGTGTGTGAGCGTGTGCCTGGCTCCACCCCCATGTGTCCGCTGAGCAGCATGGCCTCCCCAAGGGACCATGCACCAGCGTCCACCCCCTGGCCTGCCACCCAGCTCTGCACCAGGTGTGTCCCCTCAGTGTGGAGGCCCACCAGGTGTGTACGATGGTAGGCCACCTGGCTGGAAATGTCCACGCCTGCACTCACCAGCCATCCCACCCGCCAGTGCACGAACCCTGAGGGGGCTGTGGCCAGCCTGAAAACAGCCCTCAACCCCTCACCCAGACTGGCCATGCATGCCAGCAGGTGGACATCCCCCCCCAGGGGTCCCAGACTGTGAGAGGGCACAGGCCAGGATGAGGGACCCCCTCCTCCCCTCACCGAGTGCACAAATTTTTGTGCACCGGGCCCCTAGTGAAGTTATAAAAATAATAATGGCTTCACGTCAGAGATTTGGTTTGGATGGTGAAACTTGAGCAACCTGAGCAACACCGCGTTCAGTGGGGTGGCCACTGCATAGTGCCAGGACATTGTCTCCATGGGGAGAGGGGGCCCGGTGTTGCCAAATGCTGCAGTTTTTAAAGAGCCCAGAGCCCTAACTGGTTTGGCTCAGTGCATAGAGCATCGGCCTGTGGACTGAAGGGTCCCAGGTTTGATTCTGGTCAAGGGAATATACCTTGGTTGTGGGCACATCCCCAGCAGGGGATGTGCAGGAGGCAGCTGATCAATGTTTCTCTCTCATCGATGTTTCTAACTCTCTGTTCCTCTCCCTTCCTCTCTGTAAGAAATCAATAAAAATATATTTTAAAAAATAATTAAAAAAAATAATAATAAAGATCCCAGAAATCTGGAATTTTATGTGAAGATTAGAGGCTCGGTGCATGAAATTTGTGCATGGGTAGGGTCCCTAGGCCTGGCCCGTGATCAGAGCCAATCAGGTTCACCTCCTCCTCCTTCCTTTGCCACCTGTGCACAGCCACCACACAGTTCCCCCTGCCTCCCCATCTCTCTGCCTCCTCCTTCCCTTGCTCCCTCAGCACCCTGCCATCACTGCTGGTCACCTGCCATGTTCCGCATCACCCCCTGGTGGTCAGTGCATGTCATAGTGAGCTATCAAACTCCCGGTCTCCCAGTTGAACTCCCAAGGGGACACTTTGCACAGGGGACATTAGCCTTTTATATATATAGATGCCCAATCTGTAAATATTGACTTAATTTTTTCCAGTATCAGAACATAAATCACCTTTGTGCCAGATGTGACTCTTGACTTACCCATTTTTAAACCTGTCTTAAATTCTCAAAGGTGGGTTCTAAACAGGGTCGAGTCATTAGGACTCAAGCAATTGTGAACCATGAGTTTTCTCTCACTTCCCTCCTCAGCCCGTGCCATAGATACCCAGATACTCTATTGCTTGATAGATACAGACATGAAAACTATTTAGATTAGTGTCACTTATTATATGGACTAACATTTCCTGACTGGGAGAAGAGATTGATATAATAATTTGGGTGTGAAGTGATCAAACTCTAATTGTCCTCATAGGCATGGAGCCAATTAGTCCCAGTGCCGGAAGAAAGGTTCTAGACTAAACAGTTGTCTTCTAAAATATGAAGGAATGACAATGAAACGTCTGGTCATTTTATCTACTGGATACCCAAACTAAGAAAGAAAGGAAAGAGTTGGTTTGACTATGTAAGAGTAATAGTTATTAACACTTTGTAAGCGGGCATTTTCCCGCCACTGTGTGGTAGTGTTCAAAACACTTTCCTTTGTGCAGGAGTACATTACAAAACTTGCACATGTACCGCATTTCACTGCATAGTTTATGAGCAGCACACACACGACAACGATGTAAAACATTTTTATTTTATGTTTCCTCATGTCCATTGACAGTCTCCCTGGTGGATCCGATTTTACTCGTTTCCCTCAAAACATGTGTTAAAATACTACAGGCCCAGTGCACAAAAAATTGTGCACTCAGGGGGCTGGGGAGTCCCTCAGCCCAGCCTGTGCCCTCTCACAGTTTGGGACCCCTTGGGGGATGTCCACCTGCTGGCTTAGACCTGTTCCTCAGGCGATCAGGCCTAAACTGGCAGTCAGACATCCCTCTGGCAGCCCGGGAGCCCTCAGGGAATGTCCACTTGCCAGCAGGGAGCAGGCCTAAGCTGCAGTTGAATTTCCTTAGTGCTGCTGAGAAGGCAGGAGAGGCTCCCACCACCTGGGTGAGGGGCAGATGGCTGTGTGCAAGTTAGTTATAGCCCTTTCAGGGTGGGGATCCCTGCTGTGGTGCCTGGCCAGCCTAGATGAGGGACTGGTGGCTGTTTGCAGGCTGGCCACAGCCCCTTCAGATTGGGGGTTCCCACTAGGGTGCCTGGCCAGCTTGGATGAGGGGCTGAGGGCCGTTTTCAGGCTGGCCATACCCCCTTCAGGGTGGGGGGTCCTGCTGGGGTGCCTGGCTAGTCTGGCTGAGTGGCTTATGGCTGTTTGCAGGCTGGCCAAACTCTCCAACGGGGATCTTCACCCCGTGAGGATGTGGCTAGCCTGGTGAGGGGCTGATGGCTGTTTTCAGGCTGACCACAGCCCCCAGCTACCAAGCTCCCAACGAGGCTGGCTGGAAGCAGGTATCTGGGATTTATTTATCTTCTATAATTGAAACTTTGTTGCCTTGAGCAGAGGCCACAGCCAGCCAGAGCAGGTGGGAAGCTTGGCTTCCTCCATCACCAGGGCAACCAAGACTCCTGCTTGCTCTAGCTCCTGGCTGCTGGTGCCATCTTGGTTGGGTTAATTTGCATATAGTCACTCTAATTGGCTGGTGAGCGTGGCTTGGGGTGTAGCAGAGTGACACCAATTTGCATGTTTCTCTTTTATTAGTGTAGATTTTATGTATATTCAGCTCCTTTATGCTACATGATCATTTAATAAGTAAATGTGAATGAACGAATGAATGAATGAATGAATAAACTTTTTTTTAGTATAATCTCAAATATATAATATGACTGGATTTCTTTCTTTTTCTTTTTTTTAATTTTTATAATCATAACCTAACCATTAGCTTACAATTTAAATTAGAGGATATGTGAAATTATTGCACAGCAAATGAAGGAACGATTGTGACCCCTCTTGGAGCTAGAGGAAATAGGACAGTGATAAAGCTGCTAACATAGTCTTGGAGAGAAGGGGATTCATGGTAGGAGTTACCAAATCCCAGGGCTTCTTCAGAGATCAGTACATATCAAGTAACCTAAATATTTCAAGTCCTAGTTAGATCCTACCCATCTGTATGTTTTATTACTCCCTGTGTGCTGTGCATTTTGTAATGAGCCCCATAAACATTTTTAAATTCCAGATGGAATTTTGGAGGCTTAATTTACTCTTTAGATTAATTTTTGAATTTTAGATTAATACTTAAAGTTTTAATTTTTATCTGTTTTTAAATTTCTTATCAGATTTTACTAGACATTAATGAATAAAAGTAGAAATATAATCATGTTTTTATACTGGCTATCTTAAGCCATTATTGAGAAAAAGTTGTATAGATTTGTCTCCTTGACTAAAGGAGAAATTTGAATCAAGACCATACCTGTACTTACATGTTCCTCACTAGATGTTTGTATTAAATAACCTTGGCCAATTTTTTTGTTTGTTTTTTCGTAGGTCAGATTGAAGTTATCATGGATCGAAGACTCATGCAAGATGATAATCGTGGGCTTGAGCAAGGTGTCCATGACAACAAGATTACAGCTAATTTATTTAGAATACTTCTAGAAAAAAGAACTGTCGTGAATATGGTAGGGGAAAAAAATGTGTCATTCACAATTTGAAATTGTGACTTTTCACTTGATTTTTTACAATTTTCAATATAGTGATATGTTTAAAATAGATTTAGCCTATATTCACAAGAAAGAGAACTTCAGTTTTATACACACACACACACACACACACACATACATACATACATAATGTAAGATTTGCATTTAGGTCATTTTAATTTTTTTCTTATTATGTAAATATAATGTAAGGTTAAGAAATCAGTTTTGGTGGAATTTATTGAAATTATTTTGAAAGTGTGCGTTAAGGAATAGAGCTTAGTAACATATTTAGATTAAGTTTGATTAGTAAAATGGATTTGAAACCTTAATGTACTTATTTTAGTCTTAATCTCATCAATTGAAAATGGATTTACTTGTCTGTCTTGTTCAATTTTCATTCCTTGAAGTAAAAGTCCAATATTCCATGTCTGGCCAAAGCTCAGTTGGACAAACCAGTCTCACAATATGTTTCTTCAAGTGCCAATAAAGTACCTCAGAGTACTTTATAAATTACTAATTACCAGCTCAAGTGGCCCTTGAAATGGTCTTTTTACTCCATCTCTCTCTCTTTCTGCACTCACCATTTCAAATCTACCACTATTTCAAGCAGTGACTTCACTGTATACTTTATGGAGAGCCATTCGACAGTGCTTCCTATTCTAGGTACCAAGCATCAGCTCCCACCCTTACTTTCTTTCCTCATGTTACAGTAGAGACATTTACCTTCCTTTCCTCTTAGGCCAGTGCCTCTGCATGTCCTTGGAACTTGGCTTAATCTCTCTCCTCAAGATCCTGTTACTAGTTATTCTCCCTCTTTACCTTTCCCTGTCCCTCACAGGAAATCCTTTCTGATTGCTTTTAAACATTCTTTATTTTCTCCCATTAAAACCTAAAACAAAACAGCCCTCACTCAGATTCTCATTTCCAAATCTAATTTCCTATCTCCCCTACCATCTTGAGTCAGAGTTTATAAGTTTATTTTATCACTTCCTTCTCACACTTAAGTTATTTGAATCCGGCATTAGCCTCCATCATTCACTCTTGCCAATGTCACTAGATGCAGCAGAGTGTATCTAGATGATGCACTATCTGATCAGTTCCCTTACTTCACCTTTCAGCAGCATTGGACACTGACCATTGTCACTTCTTAAAACACTGTCCAGCCAGGGCTTCCATGGCACCATACTCAGTAGGTTTGTTTCCTTCTTCTTGGGCAGTTCTTTCTCTATAGCTCTTACAGTTCTTTAGTTCTCAAGAGCTACTCAGAGCTCTCAAGGCTTGGCCCCAGGCCTCCCTTTCCTTTTTATGTTTCTCCCCTGCAACCTCTCCTACTCCCCTGGCTTTGGTGACCACCCCTGGCATATGGAACCCACAAATATATATTCCATCTGTATAGTTGTTTCCTATTATTTCTTTCTACATTTCTAACAGCACCTGAAACTCGACATATCGAAAATTACTCTCATGATCTCCATTCTCAAACCTGACCCTTATCAATGTTTACTCTCTTGGTGATGACCACCACCTTCCATCCAGTGCCAGCCACCTAGAAGTCATCTCTCAGACATTTATCCCTCACCAGCCCTTTCTCACAACAGTGATCACCAGTGTTTGGCTATTTCATTGCCTAAATATTTCAAATCTGTTTCAAAATTTCAATATTTCAAAATTGTTTACTTCAACCACTCTAATCTCAACTAACATCATGTATTTCCTGGATCTAGCCTATGCATTCATGCTGCTGCTCTTTTTCCTGCTGTTTTTTCTTAATCCAGGAAGCATGTTTTGTTTTTGGATTTTTTTTTCCAAAACTAAAGCTAAAACTTATGAGCACAAACAGCAGTATGGTGGTTGCCAGAGGGAAGGAGGTGGGGTGAAAAGGATCCTAATATATGGTGATGGGAGAAGATTGGACTTTGAGTGGTGGGCACATGTGCAATATACAGATCTTATGATATAGAAACCAACACCTGAAACCTATATGATCATGTTGACCAATGTCACCCCAATAAATTTAATTTAAAAAAACAAAAAAAAGCTAACTTCATTGCCCCACTGCTGAAGCCCTCTGATGTCTTCTCAATGCTCTCAGTCTAAAAGCCAAAATCTTCCCAAAGGCTACAGAGCTCCTCATATATGGGCCCTGCCTATCCATCCCCTCTCCCCATTTAGCGTGACTCTCGCTGTTACTGCTCTGAGGCCACTGGTTTCCTTTCAGTCCTAAGTACTTTCCATTAACCATACCCCCACAGCACCTTATGCGTGTTTTTCATCCTCTTTGCCCAGGGGACTCTTAGTTCTATTTCAGATCAGAGCTCATTTTGTCAACTGCTTCTGCTTGAGCAGGTCCAATCACCTTCTATGCTCCCTCAGATGTGAGCATGTCTCCTTCATGTGCGCATGTTGTTATTAGATTGTTATATTTCTTTCCTTTGGACAGTATACTCTCTGAAAGTAGAGGTTATGTCTCTCTCTGCTTTTAGGCTGTTCCTATCAGAGGAAGCACCCAGTGTATGTTGTATGAATGAGTGAGCTATAACAGCACACTGCCACTGTGTTTATTGCAGTTACTGCTTGCTTCCTGTCACTATATACATGTTCTACTCCCCTTACTAAATTCCAGGAGCTTGTCTACTTCATTTTCATGTGCCCCACAGGGCCTCTGCCCTTGGTAAGCATTCTATCAGTAAAACTAGTTCATTGAATGAAATATCAACATCTAATTAAAACAAAGAATTCTTCCAATATCTAAATTTTTTTTTAGGAAAAATATTTTAATATCCATTTTAGATGTCAAGATTTATACCAGTTCTTGGAACTCAAGGTTTAAATCAATTACTGACAATAGCTTAGTTTTAAGACTAACACTGCATAGGAAATATGTTGGAGTACTGGCAGCTATTGTCTTTTACTCCTGAAAATGTATCTGGCTTTTATGATTTTTCTTTCTATATAGACACTAATTTGCAAAACTGTTAACTATGGCAATAAGAATTTTCATGTCAGACCTATAAAGCTTTCATTTAGAAGTTAAATAATTTGTTTATTCCCATTCAAAACTCTTTAGAGACAAATTGATTTAAATTTGATCCAATGTTTTTGTAATCTTATGTTGGTTAAATTTTTCTTTTGCTCAGCTATAAGTTCTTAGGCTTAAATCAATAGATTCTTTTAAATAAAAAATGAACTAGAGAAGAGAAAATACATTTTAATTTCTAGTGAGTTTGACTAAAAAGACATTTGATAAAGAAAGGTTACATATACATAAATTTTCTAAAAGGTGTTTTTATTTTCTCAGGTTTTGAATGCTTAAAAATTGATGGTAGAAACTGAGGTGGGAAGACAGTCTGGGCAGGAAGGCATTTTAATGGGAAGTCTGACCCTGTCAGAGCCTCATTGAAATAATTCCACAGAGAGGCAGTGAGAATAAGGACTGGAATAGTCCTCTCTGTGGAACCCTGGCAAACAGGACTCACTTCTATTCAGTCATCCAGGGTTACTCTAATGGTAATGATACTCAATGGTCAGCAGAAGTGAAACATGGGAATTATCTCTTTGGCACTGACCACATCTGATTTGTTTCTTTGACCCTTACTCCATGGTCCTGCTGGCAACTGGTATAGGGGGCATTGAGCTGGACTTAGAAGTACTGAAGGTGTTCAAGGGTTACAGTTGTATCATTTTGCCTCTGGATATCAATTCTTTACATATAAGGAAAGAGAGTTAGGAGAGATCAGATGAAAAACTCAAACACTTACTGGGTTCAGGAGAGTGATGGCATGAGAGAGGTTGGTCAGGTTTAAGGGCAAGGACTTAAGTTAGGCAGCCCGCAGATCTGTGGGGAACATGATACATAGCCCACCTGGAAGCCATAACTTGGTTCCAACTGATTGTTTTCATGTGGGAGCCTGAAGCCCAGTATGACTTGAAGTTCCTGTGTTTGGGGTTAAAAAAACAGTTAGTAGTTTTGGGGGAGTTTAGTTACTATCATTTTTTACTATTTTAATGTGAAATCTCCTGGATTTTTTTTCTATTGAGAGTTGGCTGAAAAACAAACAACTTTTTAATACCATGCTGACCTCCCAAAACATTTCTATAGGCAAATTAGACCCACAAACTACCAAACTTCAGTTCTCCTATATGATACTTTATCTCTAAATCTTTAGATTCCATATATTTTCATTCTTCTCTTTTCTCTCTGTCTTTTTACTTCCTCCCCTCTAATATTTTTCTCTGATTTATTTATATTGCATTTGCTTATTAAATTAATAAATGAAGTTCATACTGAATAATCAAAGGTGACTAAAAAACAATCTCTCACTATAGTATATAATTTAGCAAGTTTGGATGTAAGTGGAATGAAAACTTTTGGTGTTTAGGGATTAGGTAACACGAGTGGGTTTAATGAAGGGCATCAAGTAGCCTGACAAGAAGTTTGGCTTAAGAGCTAGAGCCCAGTGGAGTTGATCTCAACTTGGTGTCGTTTGGATCAGAATGTGTTAAAAAACTATTTTAATGTCACACATGTTGCAAGGAAAAAACTAGTCTGAACACTTCCAACCAACAAGAAAACAAATATATATATATTTCTAACTAATATGCAAATAGAACAAATGACCGAACAACTGGTCACTATGATCTGCACTGACCACCACAGGGCGCATGAGGAACATGGCAGGTGTCGGCTGTGGTGGGGTGCTGGTCACTGTCATTAGGGCAAAGCTCTAGTGGTTACTGAAAATTCTTTGCTCCCATGTACTACAGTCCCACCTAGTGCTCGCACCCATAGCCTCTGAGGGCTTTTCCAACTCCCCCTGCTCCTGAGGGGCGAACGGGGCAGCAGCTGCCGCTCACACCCACTGACAGCACTGACCCCAATCACTCCGAGTGTGGGAGCAGCAGCAGCAGCGAGAGCAGGGCTGCTGGCAGACAGAGGACCAGGGGCTATGGTGGGAGTGGCCAGGCAGGGGTGCCTACCGCAGCCTCATAGCCCATGGTCCTTTCAAGGTGCACAAATTCATGCACTGGGCCCCTAGTAATGTTTATAATAGTGTATTAGTTACTACATACAAGGCTGAGGAATTCATTTATAGCACAAGCACTTGAACATGGTTTATAAACTTTGGGTTTATCATAAGCATTACTGTGAAAAGATTGCCTGTCTAGGAAATGAATCCAAATAATGATAGTTCAACAGTTAAATATCTTTGTGAGCCTGCTGTCGTTGTGAATATGTTATGAGAGTGTGTGGATGGTGGAGCCTTCTGTGAGAAGGCCCCACCTAACCAGCTTACAGCCGTGTCATTGTCCATGGTGCTCTTATGGCACTGAACTCACTCTCTTCTCTAAATTCTCCTGCCTTACCTTGCTTAGAACTTATAAGTGGTACAGTTCTTGAATTTTCAGAGTACTTAAATTCATGACATTGTTTCTTTGATGTGACTTTTCATGAATATGTTTTGGAGTCTGAATCCTGTGTTGTTTTTTTTGTGTTTTTTTTTTTAATCCAAAAGAGTTAAAAAGGTGAGGCGTATACTTTTGGTTCCAAAGGGCATTGTATTTCTTCTAGAAAGTTGAAAAGGTGTCTGTATGGGGTGGCAGTTCTCAGCACAGGTCCATAGAGCAGTGTGGGACTGACTACATGAGATTTACCTGGAAAGGAGTGGCATTAAGCTTCACCTTTCCAGGCCCCAACCCTGCCTGGGGGTCTATGCTTTTTAAAAGCTCCCCAAGCCATTCCTGTGTATGATCAATTTTGGAGGAAACACTGAGGGTTAGGTGAACTAATTTGATGTTAATGTGCACACCAAAGGAAAGGTAAATATGCACATTACTGTGTGTACAGATAATCCACAAAGAAATCCCGTGTCTTCTCACTATGGTGTCCAGGGATTTTTCCAAGTGCATAGAACAAAGTCAGAGAGCTTTTTCTGAGTGTTTCTTTACCTAAAATGAACTTAATGGCTCCTGAATCTGATAAGGCAGGTGTTTTCCTTTCTGACACAATCTTTTATCTCTATTACTCAAAGGTGATTTTGTCGGCAGTCCTGACCTACATTGTGAAGTTCTTTGATCTTGGACCACATTTAAAGTGTCTTATTGAAAATATTCCTTCTCTGTTCATATTATTTTACAAGCTGAATTAAATTTCAGTATTGTTGGAGAACAATATTTTATATGCTTTATTTAATCTTTTCTTTAAAAATGTGGAATGGATACATTTTTACAACTCAGATCTCATATTTTTTGTCAGTATCTTAATATTGTGTGTCTCTCTGCTGCCTTTAAAAATCTTTTTTTCTCTCTCCCTGGTCTAAATTGTAATGACATCTACAGTTTGCTACAGACACGATGCTTGTCACTCTTCACTAACACCCTCTGTTCAATGCTAATCTGACATTCTGAATTTTAAGCTCTGTCTCTTCTATAAATCCTACCTTTTCACACAGATAAGTAGCCAAGCATTTCATCTGAAAAAAAGATGTAACATCAAAAGATATCAGTGAAATAGCCGTTTAGAAATAAGATACAAATTCAAATTTACCTCCAGTGTCACTGGTGAACAAAAGATCTTTCTACAGCCCTGGCTGGTTTGGCTCAATGGATAGAGCGTCAGCCTGCGGACTGAAGGGTCCCGGTTCGATTCTGGTCAAGGGCATGTACCTTGGTTGCAGGCACATCCCCGGTGGGATGTGTGCAGAAGACAGCTGATCGATGTTTCTCTCTCATCGATGTTTCTAACTCTCTATTTCTCTCCCTTTCTCTCTGTAAAAAGTCAATAAAATATATTTAAAAAAAAAAATCTTTCTACATAAATTTTCTCTTTTTAGTGCATTTCTGTCTGATTTTACACCTTACGCATTATTGGTGACGGTTTTACTTAGTCATTGATTTAATTAATTGTGTGTCATCTATCATCTGTATGTCCCCAGTCCTAGCAGACTTATGTAATGTTAGAACATGCTGAAATGCTTGTCAACAAGTATATACCATAGCAAAGACCAAGTATTTTTTAATTATACTGAAACTTGTGCATCATATAAATGTGTGATAAGTGTTACATTAATAACAGTTCCAGTTTTGGGAATAGAGTGAAGCAATTGACAATGATTTACTCAATTTAAAGAAAACAAATGAGCTAGTTATGCCACCTGTGTTATTTAAAAACCTTACTTATTTTGGGAGTTTTTAAGTCCTATCACTAGTAACATTTGTGAAACATAGCTTTGGATAAACACATGACTTTGATCTAGTTAAGTGTATCAATGAAATCATGAGAATATGATGAGTAAACCTGAGGGGAAAGAAATAACATTTGATGACATGTAAGATATATGAGCATCCCAGTCCACTTACTTTGAGTTTTGTGGTAGGTTGGGAAATAATGTCTGGAAAATATTATACCTGTCCTAAAATGTTTCTGGAAAATATTTTCAGTGTTTTTAGTATTAAAGCAACAGAAAAAATATATTTCTAACATATGACTTAAGTGGACACTTCATTTTCTTATATTGCTTAGGACTGAACTTGATAATATGCTATGCATTTTCTATAGCTGTTATTAATAAAATCAAAGTATATATTTTTGTATTTCCTTTCTGTTTAAATCCTACCAGATAATTCAGTTAACAACATGAAAACTGCAGATATGTAACTCTTAAGAATTGTTGTGTGTGTGTGTGTTTTTTATAGGAAGAAGAAAAGAAGGCAGTCAGTTATCCTTCCCTTCTTAGCCACATAACTTCTTCTTTCCTGAATCACCCTGTCTTTACAATGACAGAGAAGAACCCCATGCCCACCCTTCAGCTGCTGGGTGAATTCTCCCCGCTACTGTCATCTCTGCCTTGTGACATTCATTTGCTTAATCTGAGGACAATACAATCAAAGGTATGTCCCAAAATCTATCAAAGTCTTACATTAGGTATAATATTTATAATATACCTGATATAAGGGGATGGGAAGAAGAAAAATACTCTTAAGTTTTACTGTGCTTCAAGAATGATTAAGAGGGCTTCACCTTTGGGCAAAACTATTATACCTTTCATTTGGGTATTGCTCTATAGCATCAGTTTTCAACCAATCTGCCTCAAGAATTTTTAAAACATTCAATATCTAACTATTTAGTCAGAAACACTGACCTCTTGTTCCTTAGATTGTCAAAAAATTGACACAATAGTCCAGTGTGAAAAAATCAAAATAAAAATTATGCCTATTTTTTGTCAGATCAGCAAAAATACATTTTTTTGGTGTGCTGCAGAATTTTAGTAATTAGTTTATGTGTTCCATGAGATAAAAAGGCTTAACAATTGCTTCTCTATAGTTTGAAGCATACTGCAATACTAATTTATTCCATTCTCAGAAAAGTTCTTTGTGGTGAGTAGGTCAGAGAATAACATCATTTTCTTCTTTTTATGGATAGGAAGCTAAAGCTGTCTTGAGTCACAAAATTTGTGGGTGGGAGAACCAGGTGTTAAGATCAGCTGTCCTGGCATTTTCCATTCAGTTTTCATTGTTAGCCAGTGTTTCTGAGGAGTTAGAGAAGTAAAGAACATAGTGTTGAATTAATTCCGTATCAGAGGCTTTTTACCTTTTGTATCTTTTTCCTGAAAATCATTGTAACCCAAACCTTTGAATTGAGAAACCAACTGTTTAGGAGAAATGGATAAATAAAATCAGAAATTGCATTTGAAAAGAATAAAGCTTAGACATTTGGCGTCACTTTTATGTTTTGTGGAGCTATGCTGATATTGTGAATTGACATATACTTAGCTGAAAATAGTAATGGCCTGAATATGAAAAGAAGAGAATGTTCATGTTTGAAGACAACATAAGAGAAAATGTTTAGTTTCAGAACAAACCACTAAAACCAAATATAGTAAGGATAAATGCCTACAAATTTGGATGGTTATGGCTTTTAAAATTATATGCTCAAACTAAAGAACTCACGCCTGACTCTATGGGAAAGTACATATAGTTTGTAATAATGAAGACAAGTGGGTGCATGCCTCTGCACGCCGCAACTGTTTGATCCCTGAGTGAACTTGTTGATTTACCTTCATGCCTGCCAGGTGCCAGTTACTGCTAAAGGAATAAGGGATAGTGTCATGAACAAAAAAAGATAAAATCCCCTGCCAATTGGAGTTTAAATTCTAATGGGAGAAAAAATAATAATTAAAGAAGAAAAAATAAGAGAAACTTATGTTAGATTGTAATAAATGTTATGGAGGAAAAAAAGCAAGGAATGGCAAGTGTAAGAAGGTGATGCAATTTTGAGTAGGGTGGTTGGAGAGGGTCTCACAGAAATGGTGATAATGAGAAAAAATGCGAAGGAGGTCAGGGAATAAGAGACTCAATGCAGATTTTTGGGAGAAAGTGGTCCAGCCAGAGTTAAGAGCAAGTATGAAGGCCTGAAACCCAAAGGTGTGGTCATAATGGAGGCTCCATGAGAGCTATGCTTTTCTTTGATCCCTTATTGTCTTCTCTTGCCTGGAACAGTACCTGCCCATAGTAGGGGCTCAGTAACAATTTGTTGAATGAGCGAATCTTGTGAGTATTCTTCCTAGGATTCTGCTATAGTTTTTATGGGACTACTTTTCAACTCATGAAAGGAACACACTAGAGACAGATTGCTTCCCTGAGGTAGCCTGTTATTACTTCATGGGCTAAAGGAACAAAGGAATAGAGAGGAGGGCCCCTTGTTGCCCTCTCTGAGCATAGATGGTAAAGGACCATAGCAGCCTGAAGGATCCGAGGGCTTCTGGGGCTTTTAGTGGCTACTTTTTCTTACCACTAGATGACCCGTTCCCAAAGTCTTTTGAAAGTGATTGTTGTTTGTAAGCAGCTCCAGAGCTGATTAGTGTGAGTGGATTACCCTTTACAGTCCAAGGCTGGCACTTGTTTTCCAGATCACCTCTTTTTAGTGATCACCTGCTGCTTTCTTCCTGCTGCTGGCTACCTTTTGTCATACAAATCTAATTACTTCCCAGATGAAAACCTCATTACCCACCAAATTGGTTCAACCCTTAAGTCAGGCATCCTCAAACTACAGCCCGCGGGCCACAGCTGTTTTTGCCGCTGCTGCCTGTCCTGCTTAAAATAAGATATGTGCAGTGTGCATAGAATTTGTTCATAGTTTTTTTTTTTTAACTATAGTCCGGCCCTCCAACGGTCTAAGGGACAGTGAACTGGCCCCGTTTAAAAAGTTTGGGGACCCCTGCAAAGCCTTCAGGCCTCCACTCACTAGCCACCTGGCTCCCCATTGTTCTTCCTACCTTTGGACAAGTATGCCACCTTCATTATCCACTGCCTGAGTGACTGCTGACTCAGCTACTACTTACAAAATGAGGCTGCTATTAGATATGCCTGCTTCAGGTCTATTGTGAGAAACAAATGAAATAATGCTGTGAAAGCCTTCAAAACAAGTGCTTTGTGAACATATACGATGTTATCCTGATGTTGCCACAGGATATGCCAACTCAGGTGCAAACTAGAGTTTTAGCAGAGGGAATAGAAAGCAATTTAACAATATAGATATTTAATCAGAAAAATAAAGACCAAAATATTAATGCTTAGTGATAACTACTGTGCTGGTACATGATCAGGGCTAAATACTTGGGGCTATTTTGCATTATCATATTGATTCTTGCCAGTTTTTATATTAGCCTTTGACTCTTAGCACAAATTTCTAATGTTTGGTTAAGCTCTCTAGTAACTCAAAGGGATTGATTGGTCCATTCAAAGTCACTTCTTTAAAGACGTGTTCTCTGTCTCCTAAACTCTGATAATAGGAAGATAATCATTGAAGGAAGCTGATAGTATTGACTTGAAGAAAACTTGGTGCTTAAAATATGTCAAGGGTAATTCCATGGTTATATTAAAAGAAAAACACAAATGACTCAATAAATTCAGAAACCTGACCTATACATTTGGGATTGTGTTCCTGTTTTTGTGTGCTGTCAGCTCCAAATGTATAATAATAAATTGTTCATTTGGAGATTGCAGTGCATTTGTCTTAGTGAAATACAAATACAATTGACCCTTAAACAACACAGGGATTAGGGCGCCAACCTTGACCCATGCAGTGGAAAATATGCATGTAACCTACATCAGCCCTTCAAATACTTAGATTCCCAGCTGTCAGTTGATCCTTGAACAGCGTGGGTGTGAATGTGCAAGTCAGTCGGATTGAGTGGCTCATTTGAACAGACTCTGCGTATAAGTGGACCCACGCAGTTCATAGCCCATTACTCAAGATCAACCTATAGGTTGGGTTCCAAGCAAGACCAAAGGTCTATATGGCTTGTATCTGTGTAGGTATTTTCTTTGCCATCACCTCATAGTATTTCCATGATAAATTCATCTGAGTACCACCTTGGATCAGTAAGGGCATGTCTCTGTTCCTGCTTTCTCTCCATCAGAAAGGTGATAAGGACATACCTGCTTCCCCATTCCCTCAGCCACTGTCTCATGATTCTTTACTTCTGTGCCTCAGTTGGTCTCCCTTACTCCTCATGGAAAAAGAAGCTATGGGCTCCAGCAACAGTCAGAGAGGTGTGGTGGGGCTGGAGGTGTGCTAATCCACAGAGGTGGTTCGTTTCCTACTACCACTCCTCAGAGTTGCTGTGTCCAGATCACACTATGGAATTTTTAGAAAAGGAGACTTTTAAAAATTTATCCTATAAAATTAGGCTGGGGTAGAGAGCCCAGGATTTAGTAATTCTTTAAAATTCTCAGATTGGGAAACTAAAGGCCAGAGAGATTAAATGATTAATGGTTAAATGATTCAAATAAATCATTTGTAAGTGTTAGAATCTGGACACACCCCTGGTCTGAATCCAAATGCTGGATGTAGCTCCAGAGGTAGTATTTGACTTTTTAAGAGTTACTATATCTCTTTCTCCAAGTTATTGGTAATGAGTTTGTGGTTTTATGTAAGCCTGTTTTGCTTTTCTAAATTATATGTGTGCTCCCAGTCTATTCCAGCCACTGTCTAGGAACTTAACTGTTAGTCTTCTCGTCCGGTAGGTCCTACCTCCAACTCTTTTCTCTTTATCACCCCCTTTTCTTGCACTATCAGGAGCTTCAAATATTAAAGATTCTGTAAAAGTTTGAAAACTGAGTAACAGGAGTGCCACTCAAGTGCACTAAACGAGAAAGCCATGTCATCAGGAAAGGGTAATGATTAAGGGAGAAAGAAGTCTTGGTCGAGAATATGCTGAAAGAACATCATGGGAGGGAGGATCATGGGTCAGCGATCAGTAGGCTAGAATTACAGGTGCTGACATCCTGGGGACAAGAAAGAGATGGCTGAGCTGTTGGTTCTAATATGTGATTCTACTATTGTTTTTTCAGATTATGCCCACTGCTTCCATGTTTAACTATGTTTTTATTTAGATATGTATATATTTATATCTGTAATTACATATACATTATCATGTGCATGTGTAATTTACTCTATATGGAATTTCTTTTGATTTGTGCTTAACTGTTTCTTGCAAATATTTAACCAGTCATTTCAACATCAACACCATCTATTGAATAAGATTTTCTCTCCTAACTTATTTACACCACCCCTTACTTATAAGAGGCAGTTGTAAGTTTTTACTTTATTATTTTGCCTTATAAGCATTGATTGGTGCTTGATTGATCTCCCTAGCTTCTAGAAAAGTGAAAATTGTGAGGGAAATTCTCTTTGTTGTACATATCTAAGAACTACCATTCACCTTCCCCTTTCTGTCATGTTATCTGTTGGTCAAAACAGGATAATTGTTATTGAACATTTTAATAAGTACCCTGGAAAATGAATTTCTATGTTATTTCCTGTCTCAGGACATATAACAGAGTGCAGTTTTCTAACCTTTTCAGCTGTCAGAATGCACTGAAATATGAGTGTTGTTAGGCATTTTCAAAGTATGTGAGTGGATTGGAGAATTTTTTTCACCAAGTGTTTAGGCATCCCTTAATTTATGTACACCTTACACATCCTGTGAAGAGGGTGGGGTCATATTTCTCCTGGAGAATAGGTCAAATTTATAGCCCCTCTCATCCTTAGAAAAAAGTGTACACATATGTTTACTGTGGTTTCCAGGAATTTACTGGTTTGTGAACCTCACATCTATATATATAAAAGCCTAAGCAACTGAACGACCAGTCGACCAGTCTCTATGATGCACACTGACCACCAGGGGACAGATGCTCAATGTGCAGGATCAGGCTCCCTTCTGTCTGGATTGGGCCTGCGGGAATCAGGCTGAAACCAGCTATCTGACATCCCCCAAGGGGTTCTGGATTGCAGGAGGGCACAAGCCAGGCCAAGGGACCCCACCAGTGCACAAATGCATGCACCGGGCCTCTAGTTACTAATAAGCAAATTAAGTTTCTTTTGGTGTGAGCCAGGAATTGCATAACTCTCACATTTTGAGCTCTTACCACTTCAGTAGAGGAATATTTGCCTATATTCTTATGTGAGACTGTAATATGCATGTGTAATTTTCAGAATGGCTTTAAGTTCTGCTTAAAATAGGATGAATGAATGGATGGGTAGGCTGTGGATGGTTAGAAATTGTAATTTCTAAAGTTTACTTTCTGAATTGATATGTTTTGATAAATCATGGTTTTATCTCTGCTAGGTTTATTAGTTAAATCCTCTCTGTTAGCAGCCTCAAATCAGAGGGCAATCCTCTTTAGTTTAAAGCCTTTTGTTATGTTATGTTAAATGTGGTTCTCCCTTTCCCCCTCCTCACTGGTATCTGTGAACACCAATTCACAGCTAGAGCAGAGGCAGGAGAATGAAGCTGTTAGAAGCACAGACTTTGGAGTCAAACTGCCTGGGTTTGAGTGCACCCCCTTTACTTGCCATCTGGGTGACATAGAGCAAGTCACTTCATTCTCTGAGTCTCAGTTTTGTCATTCATGGTGTGGCAGTATAGAACCCACCTTAGAGACATTCTGACAATTAAATGAGTAGATGTTTGTAGAGCATTTAGAACAGCAGCAGGCACAAGGAAGCACCAAATGTTTGACAAATGAAGATTCTTAATTGTGATAGTTATGAGCAGTTGTAATTGTTACTAATAATGAAGGGAAAATGCTGGCATATTTTTTTTTAAATTAGAGAAAGCTGAAGTTTATTGCCAAAGTAAATCTTGATGCTATTTTACTTGTATTCCTTGTACGTTTTATTAATAACTAGAGGCCTGGTGCATGAAAATTCATGCACTGAAATGGGGGTATTCCTCAGCCCAACCTGTCCCCTCTCATAGTCCAGGAGCCCTTAGGGGCTGGAGGTGACCCGGCAATCAGGGAAAGGCGAAACTCCATAACATCTCTGTTGCTGCCACTGCCAGCAGAGGTAGCCTCAGCCGGCCCTGGTTACCTGAGCCTCAGATCACCCTGTGCTGCTGGGCAGCCATCATTCAAGGCTTGTCTGCGCCTTAGGCTGGGCCTGGGAAGGTGGGGGGCTGAGGGGACTGGGGGTCTCCGGAGGCAGGCATGCAAAGCAGCCGTGCCTGCCACCCTGGAGGGGCTGAGGGGACTGAGCACTACCATCTTGTGGCTGTGGGTACTGCCATCTTTGAGGGCGTGGCAGTCAATTAGCATATTTCCTCTTTATTGGCTTTGGGCACCACCATCTTTGCGACGGCATGAGGGTCAATTAGCATATTCCCTCTTTATTAGATAGGAGGATTTATCAGATTCTTCAAAAGAACATAGCTAACAATGTCTCTATGCCAAGTATTAATCTGAGTATTTACTTAAATGTTATTTAGCTCTCACAGTGCTGTGAAGGTAGTGGTACTGTATCTTGTCTTATAGGAGAGGAAACTGACCTGGAGATGGTAGGTAATTTTTTGAGGTCACACCACTTAGTCTAGGAGCCTCATGTTGGTTTATCCCCTGAATAAATTCTGTAATGGATTTTCCCCTGTGTAACTCGATCATCCAAGCCTTCCAGGATGGATTCAGCTGCAGTTGTAATCAGAACTCTTCTATAAAGACCTCTAGTTTGTAGCTCACCCAACACAGTGCATGGCGCTGTTTCAAAATTTGTGAATTTTCTTGTCCTCTTCTTTTCCTAGGTCCATATATCACTTATATATTAATGAATGTAAAAACAGGCCTTTTAAAATCTGTTTTCTCTCCATGTGCACATAGTGTGACTACATGGTATTTTTAATAGGTTAACCCACACTGTGACTCTGTGAAAAAGGGAGACATGCGTGATCTGTTTTATTGGAGATGAGGAACTTATGTGACTATTCCAAGGTTTCACACTGGCACATGACAGAGTTCTCGTTGTTATTCTCCTGCAGCTCTTACGTTTATTGTAAACTAGGGGCCTGGTACACAAAAATTTGTGCACTTGGGAGGTCCCTCAGCCCGGTCTGTGCCCTCTCTCAGTATGGGACCCCACTGGGGATGTCCACCTGCTGGTGTACCTGGTCAGCCTGGGTGAGGGGCTGATGGCTGCTTGCAGGCTGGCCAAGCCCCCCAGTGTGGACCCTCACCCCTTTGGGGTGTGGCCAGCCTGGGTGATGGGCTGAGGGCTGTTTTCAGGCTTCCCACAGCCCCTTCAAGTTTTGGGTCCCTACTGGGGTGCCTGGGCAGCCTGGGTGAGGAGCTGAGGGGCGTTTTCAGGCTGCCCACAGCCCCTTTCAGGTTTTGGGTCCCTACTGGGGTGCCTGGGCAGCCTGGGTGAGGAGCTGAGGGGCGTTTTCAGGCTGCCCACAGTCCCTTCAGGTTTTGGGTCCCTACTGGGGTACCTGGCCAGCATGGGTGAGGAGCTTATGGCTGTTTGCAGGCTGACCAAGCCCCCCAGGGGGGTCCCTCACTCCATTGGGGTGTGGCCAGCCGGGGTGATGGGCTAAGGGCTATTTTCAGGCTTTCAGGCTGCCCACAGCTCCCATTGACCCAATGTCCCAGCAAGGCTGGCTAGAAGCAGGTTTCTAGGGTTTATTTATCTTCTATAATTGATACACTGTTCCTTTAAGCCGAGGCCTAGGCAGGTAACGAAGCCACCTGTCTGCTTCAGCTCTGTGTCTTCTATAATTGAAAGAATGTTGCCTTAGTTAGAGGCTCAGCGGGCCTGGGCAAGCAGTTTCCTCCATTGCTGGTGCAATGGAACCTGCTGTTTGGTTCAGCTCCGAGGCTTCTATAATTGAGACAATGTTGCAAATATGTTGTTGCCTGGAGCCTGGAGAAGCTGAGCTGGCTGGTAGACAGTTTACTCCTGCTGCAATGAAAGTATCTGTTTACTCCAGCTCCGTGACTGCCGGCCTCCATCTTGGCTGGGTTAATTTGCATACAACCGCTCTGATTGGCTGGTGGGCGTGGCTTGGGCATCCTGAAGAAATGGTCAATTTCAATATTACTCTTTTATTAGATTAGATAATATGTTTTCATCTGTACTGTTTTCATACTATTTTTAGGCTATGTGAAATTTATAGAAATTTTATTAGAAATCTTTATCCTATGATTTAAACTTGCTATATGTATTATGTGGTCCTGAGATGACTCAGAATTCCTTAAATGACTTTTTTCTCTCCCTTCAAACAAAATATTAGCAGTACCACTGCAAAATACCAGTGTGAAATGTCATAAAACAGGTTATTCCAGCCAAGAATCTGAGGTAAGGACAGCTTTAAATTGTTCAGGCACATTAAAATCAAATCAGTGGTGGAAATGCTGGCAGCTAGTCAGAAAAGATATCCTTTAGCACATTAAAAATCTTATCCCCTAGTGAGGATGATCAAGAACTTGGGCATATGTGTATCTGTGGCCACAGAAAAAAAAAGGGATCATTTTCATCACAGTGTCAGAGGTAGGTAGCCACAACTCTACTTGAATCACTGCGCATTTCTTCATATTTCAAAGGAGTTTTAATTCATTTTGTTTATCATAAACATATTTCCACTTCAGAAAACATAAGATTTATTAAGATAAGTGTAATTTAAAATTAAAAGACTTGAACCACTCATGGCATTGGTACTTAAATGGATGCAAAACATTTTACTTCAGGGATTTTGCGGGTTTGGTTGCAGGCCACCACAATAAAGTGAATATCACAATAAAGCAAATAACATGAAATTTTTTGTTTCCTACTGCATACAAAAATATGCTTATACTATACTGTAATCTATTAAATGTGCAATAGCTTGTGTCTAAAAAATGTACAAAGCTTAATTAGAAAAATACTTTTTCACTAAAAACTGCTAACCAATATCTGAAACTTCAGTGAGTCATAATCTTTCTGTTGGTGGAAGGTCTTGCCCTAGTGACATCAAAGATCACAGATCGCCACAAGAAATATAATAACAAAAAAATCTGAAATATTGTGAGGATTACCAAAATGTAACAGAGACACAAAGTGAGCAAAGGCTGTCAGGAAAATGACATCAATAGACTTGCTCAACGCAAGGTAGCCACAAACCTTCAATTTGTAAAACACAGTACCTGTGAAGCACAGTAAAAGCAAAGCCCGATAAAATGAGGTGTGCCTGTACTGAGCCCTGTAGCTGACTTGTCATGGTTAAAATTTCCCTTTTCATCTGCATAGGAAAATAGCTTCTGTAAAGTGAATTTAAATGATGCAGCAACCTAATAAATGTGGTTGGCCTAGCAAATGATAAACATAGCTAATTCAAGTGTCTCTTATATAAAAATAAGGAACAAATACATTGAAGATTTAAAATGTTTTAATGCAATTAGCAAAAAATTAGTATTCAGTAATGAAGCATGTTTCACTTTTAAGATGGGGTTTACATCATCATTCAGTAACTAGATAAGGTACACATTAATTCAGGTACACATTAAAAATTTTATCAAGAACTTTATTCAGCTGATGTATACATTAAAAATAAATAAAAGCAAAGTGCTTTGAGAAAAACTGGTAAAACATACGTAATTAGTGCACAAAAGGAAACCAAAGTCCTCAAGGACTGTGAGGAAACCAAGATATGAGATGACTTAACAAGGAGCGAAGAACGTAATGGCACCTGACTCCTTTGGGGGAGGCGGACAGGCTCAGTGCACGTGGGACCTAAGAGGAATGCAGTTGCCTGGCTTCGCTGCTGAATAAAATGACCTTATGTGTTGGGGATGCTAACAAAAAGGTGGTGAGTGTGCAGTAGTGACAGTGTTTGTTTCAATGTCACTTGTGGCATGTTGGCACTCTGCTCCTTTGCAGGTGGACGGCAAGCAATCCAATGAGGCAGCCTTGATCCTCCACAGGAAGGGCTTTGATTGCCACTTCTCCAGCAGAGACATGGGACTGCTTTGTTCCACCACCCAGGGGAAGGTGAGCTGCAAGTTTTTTGTTAAGTTAGTGTGCTTTCAGATCCTTCATTGATTTGTTACCCTCAGCTACAAATTAGCTCAAGTCTCCACATCTTAAGAAAGCACTTTCTCAACCTTCAGTCTCCTCTCTTTATCAACATCAAAATGCACAGCTAGAATGTGTGTATATTTGAATGTTCTCATTGATTCTTAGGCTTTCCATTTCTTACCTGCAAAACATCTTCAGATTACCTCACCACCATATTTTCTGCTTTCTTGGGTATACTCATGCATGATCTAGTTCAGTGGTTGCCAGCCAGTGGTCCACGGACCACTGGTTGTCTGTGAGGTCTGAAAGATTGGCAGCCACTGATCTAGTTCAGGGATGGCAAACCCAAGTCCTGTGGTGGCCGACACAGTTCTATAATAACTTCAGTGAATTGGGGGAGCAGTCAGAAAAGCAACAAGGAGCTATGAGAAGTGTGGCCAGTGGGAGAATTCAGCCACCGCCCCCAAAGCAGCTATCCTGAGCTTCCATCAGTTGTTTCCTCATGGAAACATTCTGGTCTAGGTCTTCTGATGAAGCCAGATTGGCATACGCGTCCTCACTGTGAAGGCCAAACGTCCTCAGGCTGACCACTGCTGGATTTTTTATTTCTCTTCAAGTTAGTCTTGCTCACAGTTCCATCAAGCCTCTCCCTGGAAGAAAGAAAAACTTCAGTCATCTGCTTGTGTCTCTGAGCAGGTTGTAACTCTGAGAACACAGTTGGGATGGTTCTAGTACACAGACAGGTCTGCCCTACCCAGCAACTCAGGCAAACCAGCTCTCTCCAAAACCTCACACATAAACCCTGTAGACCTGACTCAACAGATTTGGTTCCAAAACTTACAGATTAGCATGTACATTGTGAGAAGAAGAGAGATGCCAATGCCGTAGAGGACCTAAATCTATGCAGATAAGCTTCTTTCTCCATTTCGTTTATCTCACCCTTCGTGGAGCTGGTACTAAGAAAGCACTGATATCTTTATTTCTCTTTATTATATTTGTACCTCTACTACATTATTGTTGATATAAGTATACTTGGTTGTGAGCATTTATATTCGAACATTAAGACTGTGAGTCTTAGGGGAGCTGTAGGATCCAGACATATTCATGCAACCTCCCCATCCTATAAATGGAACTCATTGACATGATGAGCCCTCCTTGTGGCAGGTCTGTCTCCTGTCTCGGCTCTGTTGGAACAGGAAAAATGGTTAGAACCACTTGTATTAAGTGTTTTTAAAGCTTCTTGGCCCATAGATGTCCCTGATTTTTATTGAAAAGGGGCCCCTCACATGGTAAGTTCTCAGGCTGTACAATAAAGGAGTATAACCCAGGTTGACCTCTCCTGGTTCCCACTTTCCTGTGTTTCTGCCAGGGATGGTCTATATGTTCAAGCCTGCAGAGGTAATCTCCCTCCCTTCCTCTTTCTTTTACTTAAAAGGAACTTCAAACATACTGTTTTAGCCTGGCCTGGTGTGGCTCAGTGGTTGAGTATTGACACATAAATCAAAAGGTCACTTGTTCGATTACTGGTCAGGGCACATGCCTGGGTTGCAGTCTCGGTCCCCAGTGAGGGGTGTGCAGGAAGCAGCCAATATATGATTCCCTCTCATCATTGATGTTTCTGTCTCTCTATCCCTCTCCCCCTTTTTCTCACTCTGAAATACAGAAATAAACTGTTTTACTCTGTCTCATACTATTTTTCACTGATTATAGAGCTGTGTTGCTAATCTTTCTTCAAAATTGATCTAAATATGCACATTTTATCATTTACTTTTTAGATATTGATACAGAAACTTTTTAACAAGTTTACTGTTGCAAATCTCATACCTTCATCATTATCCTTGATGCATTCGCCTCCAGACGTCCAAAATGTAAGCGAGATCCACTTGGGGCCCATGGAAATCAGCACATTTCGAATCCAGTTGAGGTGAATCTGGCTTTCAAATCTGGACTGTGAAGCATTGTCTTATCTACACGTCTTGATTTAACGTGCAATAAGAAGCACATTGTTGAAGCTTCTGGCTACTGTGAGAACATGAGTTCTGTGTTTTGTTTTTAACCATTACATAAGAAGAAGAAAAAAGCCATGCTACAACCAGTTTGGTTTTTTTGGTTTTGTTTTTTTTTTTTAAGTTTCTTTCATCCACTACTACCATCTGTATGAATTGATGCAACAAACCAAGAAATGTCTGAAGAGAACCTCTCAACAGATTGTATCTCAGGTTAAATGCTAACTAATTATATCTGTGTTGGGGGTTGTGAAGAGATTGTTACAAGTTTTCACGTTGCCAGTCCTTTGATAATTTTACAAAAATGCCCACTTTTATCAAAATGGAATAAGAAGCTGGTGGGTAATAGCTAATGGCCAAAATGGTTGTAAACATTCATATGCATTAGGAAATGTTCTTGTGTTGAAATATGTGGAAAAGTGCAATCCATCAACCCTTATGGTATATGTAGTTGATTTTCACACTTTTTTCTAATCCTTAATCCTTCCCTGCCTATCCTTTGTAAAGTATTTCCAGAAATATCCGATTTTGAATCATTCAGTAGTAGAAAAAGAGGCATATTTTCATTACTTGACAATGTGGGATAGGTGCAATTTATTACATTGTCACTAAAATAGAAGAAGCAATTCCATAGGTACCGTAACCTATTTTAGGTACCACAAGGTGTCTTTTTACACAGCTCATTTGAATACAGATGTCCTGAGAATGGGGTTTCTATTTTAAAAATACCATATCAAAATGAATGTGCCTTATTTTTGTATGAGTCTTGTTAAATCTTTTAGTGTCCATATTACCGTTTAGGGAAGGGGGGAGGCTGGGGCAGAAGAAGTGTGGGTACTTTCTATGACACATAAATTGTAAAATTTTTGCCTGACAATGCTGGCCACATTCTGATCTGTTGCATTAAATTAGTGGTGATATTACTCTAAACATTTTGACTATTTGAATGTACTGAAATCTCAGAAAACAAAACAAGGGGGAAATATACTTAATTAAAATATGCTGCTGCCAAGGAGACTGCAACTTGAAGCAAGGATTCTGTAATGTGCAAAGTCCACACCCAGTTTCCACTTCAGAGGAGTTAACCACATTGAAGAGAAAATGCTTTAAAATAGACCTCGTTTGGAAACCCAATTATATGTAGCTCTTCATGACTTATCATATTCAAGAATATGTCTGTTCACTGAATTCCACACTTTTTGTATATGTGCGCTAACCTCCAAGTGAAGTTCTGAGCTCATGGGCCACTACAATACTTTTTATAAAATTTATTTGGGGTCATTATTAACTTGATATTAAAATAAAAGCAACATTTAGACTATTCAGTTTTAATATAAAAAGGATTGAGTATCTTCATTTCTAAAAGTTCTCTTTGTGTTAAACTAATAGATTATTGTCTGACTTTAAACTTCCATTTACCTCCTGTTATTCCAACATCTTTTTAGAGAAATTAAAACTTAATTTCTGGTTCACCAAGTAATCTAATTATCATCTGGATTTTTCATCAAGATACAGCTCCTAAGATTATTGTTATGTTAAATTCATACACTTCTTTCACCTTTAATAATTAAGGGAACACTACTGGTGGTGATAAAGATATTAAAAGGGAGTAGTTTCATGCAATAAACATGTACTGTAAGTTTCCTTCTTGGTTTGGGGGGGATAGACAACTAAAAAAGGAACCAAAACTTCCTTTTGTGGATTTGCTCGTTACATATCTTAGAATTGTCAGAGCAAGTTCCAGGAATAAGATCAATATTTTCATTGCATCTTAAATGTAAAATTTTCCTATGGGAGTTCACTGTGGTCTAGGAATTCTGATCAGTTGAAATAACGTATCTTGATGCAATAACAGTGGTTTTGCCACTTCTGGTTGTTTAAGGTTGATCTGTCCCATGTCAGTCGGGTCTTATTCGGTGTGTATTGCCACTAACTGCTCACAGGGAAAACAGAAATTTTCTTCAATAAGCAAGCTATCAGGGAAATGAAGAGGGGATGCTTTTGCTTTGGGCTGTGATCAAGAACTGATGAAATCATCAGTGTCTCCAGCGCATACTAAAAACCATACATTTCAATTGTGATCTCGGTGGCATATTTGTGTGCCTAGGTTAACAGATGTTCAGTTGACCAAGTAGTTCATTACTTTCTCCTGTCTTCTTTTTTTTTTTTTTTAGAAATTTTAATTTAGGACTTTAACTGCAGTGTTTGAGAACTCAGCAACCTGTTTTTCTACAAATGCTGGCTAAAATAAAATGCTGTAAAGTGTATTGTAAAACATTGTAATTACCTGCCCATGTCTTTGTTGTACTTGTGCCGAAATGTTTTCACATCCTTTTGTCTGGAAGGAAATCTTTGCTTTCATTTTATGTTGCTTACCTTGGAATCAATAGGTTTTGATATTTTCTCTTGGAAGATTTTATATCTTTTTGGGAACATGTAATATAAAATCTCTAATAAAAGATAAGTCTTATCACATACATGGCTCTCTAGAGTGTTCTTAAAATTTATTTCATATCCAAAATATATTAAGACATTTTGAATGGTAGGGTGGAGTAGTGAGGGTCATTGTGAATGAATTGTTCCTTCTTTAGCCCAGTTATAGGGCTAAAGATAATTTTTTTTTTTATTTATAGAAAAGATAATTTTCAAGGGCAAGTGGCAGATGGGATGGAGGTAGGTTTCACATCTGGGTATGGGATCACCTTTGAGATTAGAATCTACAACGAGGTCCAGTGCCCATGGGTCCTACGTCAATGAGGAGGAGCGGATGTGATAAGATTCCATATACTCCAGGACAAAGGTGAAGACATGGAGCTGAGGGGGCCATGTGAGCTGATCCACAAGGCGAGGTGGGTTGGAAGACGGGGATCTGGAGTTGCTCTGCCAGTCCGCTGGCTCAGACTAGCGCACAGCACACACCTAGTGGCTTTGGGGGAATTCCTTCGGAGCCAGGAGATGGGGGAGGGTGCAGGATAAGTATCCAGAAGGTGGTATGTATGGATTAGCCAGGCAAACGATACATGATATGCTAACTAGGAACTTTCAACATGTTTTGAGTGACATATAGTACAGAGATTAGCCAATTTGTATATGCCAAATTGTAAAAACCTTGAAAATATTAATACAAGTTGCATCAGCAGACAATGAAAATTAATTTCAGCTCCATAATACTTGATTATCAACATGTCAAAATAATTTGAATATTAAAACTGCTAAAGAAAAAATTTAATTTAAGTGGGCCTATGTTCACATGCCTAACCTGTGAAAAGAAACCAGCTACAGGGGTTGTGAGACTGGTTAAAGGGGTGGTTCCAAGGGGAGTAGAGGGAGAGCACTAAGGCCCTGCTGCTGCCATGATCAGCAGAGCACAGAAGCCTGAAGAGGTTGTAACTGAGAGACGCCCTCAGCATACACTGGCTTATGCAAGCACAAATAGGAAATTTATGGTCCCCAGCAACAAATGTTCAAGGGTAGCTGGAGAGCACTTGATACAGCTGTAGCCAAGTATGAGATGATGTCATGCAGGCTCGTCTCTCTTCGTTTGCTTTTCCTCTGAGCTGTTGTCATTCTCAGACAAAGACTGCATATTTGATGGCAGCATGGCCACCAGCGACCCATATTTGCATCCAGCCAGCTTAGTGACCTCAGTGGGAAAAGCACCTTTATCTAATTTTTCAGCAAATGTCCTGGGATTAATGTCTCTGGCTGTCATCTGGCTTATGTGCTAATTGACTGGCTAAGGGTAGAGTTGGGTTCAACTAAACCACATGGACAAAATGAGTGAGAAATAGCGCTCCCCTCATACCACCTCCCCCAATAGAAAAAGGATTCTACAACCAGAGAAAAGGGAATTAAATACTAAGATACTTTGGATGCTAAGCAGGCAAAATACAGTAGAAATATATTGCAGAGAAAAACTAAATGTGCAGATTCAAAGGAAGCAAGTATACCCAGTTTCAGTTTCAGGAAAGGTTCTATAGAAGAGGACTTGAAATAGCTGGTAGAAGATGCATTTGATTTTAGCAGATACAGACAATATGTGTGTTCCCTGTAAAAAGACCAGGAAAGCCCTGACCAGTTTGGTTCAGTGGATAGAGCGTCGGCCTGCAGACTGAAGGGTCACAAGTTCGATTCCGGTCAAGGGCATGTACTCCCATTTGAAATGTGGTTTGCGCAACTGGGAATTATCTTATTCTAGTTTAATTAAATTAAACTAGTGGCTGCAGTATTAGTACTGGTCTAGAGCACATAGTATGTATAAGATACTAACTAGTAGGAAATACAACTAAAAACGTAAGTTAAATTCACACTGTGCTGGAATCTTGCTGCTTGAGGTGGTCCTCACGCCAGAAGCACAGGCATTACCTAGAAACTTGTTAGGAAGGCAGACCCTCAGGCCTCACACCAGACAGCTGTTTGTAACCTACATTTTAGCAAGATCCCGAGGACTCACTGACCTGGGACATGTTTCAAGAGTCTATCTCCCGCCCTGACCAGTTTGGCTCAGTGGATAGAGCGTCGGCCTGTGGATCGAAGGGTCCTGGGTTCGATTCTGGTCAAGGGCATGTACCTTGGTTGCGGGCACATCCCCAGTGGGGAGTGTGCAGGAGGCAGCTGATCGATGTTTCTCTCTCATCCATGTTTCTAACTCTCTATCCCTCTCCCTTCCTCTCTGTAAAAAAATCAATAAAATATATGTTTTTTTAAAAAAAGAGTCTATCTCCTTATTAAACTTTTCCAAGTAACGCTTGGTGATAAGTCCTATACCCTGAATCCTCTGCTACCAGAAAGCATCCCATAAAATCTGTCCACTTGCCCCACCACCCCCCAATTCCAAGCCGCCACCTTGAACATGGCCTGCTGCCTTTGCCTCCTAATAGTTTCTCTGCGTAATTCCAGTCCTACCCCCTTTCGGTTTCTTTTTGCACATAGAAGCCAAAAAGTGAAATTGAAAAAGCTTCTTTCCTGTTAAACATTATTTCTTGTGACACTTGAAATAACAGACAAACGTTCACCATGGCCAAAAGCCCTCCATGGCCCTCCCTGTCCCTTCCGCCTACCTCAGCTTCAGGAGATGTGGATGTGCGATTTCAGGAATCCTTTCGTGGCCCAAACCCATGTTATGTCACACCACTCACCCTCTTGCTGTTCTCTAGGGCTTTTATGCATTTCTGACACACCAAGAATTCCTCTTCAGGGCTCTGCACTTGTTTGCTCTGCTGCCAAGATCCTGCTTTCAGATCTTCCATGACAGGCTCCTTGTTCTTCAGGTTTAGCTCAGGTATCATTTCCAGAATCTCCCTTGACCAGCCAGTTTAGCCAGCCCTGACTCCTCTCCTTCACTGAGTATTTTATTACCCCTCTTCTTTTCTTCTTAACAGAGCCAAACTTGAAATTATGTAGATTTGCCTTCCCCACTAGAATTTAAGCTCCACAGAACTCCAGCTATGTGTTCAGCATTATATCCCCACTCTGGAAAAAGCAGGGTTTCAGAAAACATGTTTCATAAATTAATAAAAGGATGTGTATCACCAGTAAATGTTGAGAAAATATTGCATTTTCAGAATTGAAGGCTGGAAAGTCTCTTACATCTTCATTGCATTTTTCTGTTCATGTTATTTTCCTGCTCAAAACCCTCAGGAAGGACTCATTACCAGAAATTAAAGTATAGATGTTTCAAGCTGCATTCCTAGTCTCCTAAAAGTTGTGACCTCCTTACAGAATACTGTAGTTGCTTATCAAGCAGTGACTGTCCCTCTGCCTTCTTTGCTAATAAAACCCAGAATTTACTCATGTATCAGACAGCAAGGAGCCTCTAGAGATGAATTGTGATTGGTCTAAATTGGTCATAAGTTCCTTCTCTAGGCTGGGTGATGGATTTAGGGTGATTGGGACATGTTACAATCTTAGCCAATGAACTACCATAGGAGGTCAGTTGAGGGCTTCTGGGAGAGGTCCCCTCCCTCTTCAAAAGGGGAGAACATGTCTCTCTCACTTGACAGTGCTGCATAGTGTGGAGGCTGGAGCTGAAGCTGGTACAGCTGCAGCCATTTTGCAACCCTGCAGAGAGTCAAGCCTAGGACCAAGTGAAGTAAAGCTTGGGTCCCGATGATGATCTATTGAATGAACCAGCTCCAACTTGGTTATCTATAATAATAAAAGCATAATATGCTAATTAGACCAGATGGCCAAACAACAGAATGACTGTCAGGATGACCTTCCAAGGCGACCTTCCAGATGATGCCAGGGCTGCGAGGGTCGAGCCTCTTGCACGAATTTCATGCATCGAGCCTCCAGTATGAAATAATTGGTCACTTTACTGTTCAAAACTTTGGGTTTAGGGTTATGATACAAACTGCTGAAAGCATTTAAACCCATCCTTCTCACCAGTGCCTCAGCACTGTGCCCTCTTGTTTGGATACTTTGCTGAATGGGAGCCTGTGTACAGCCTGACTAAAGCTTGGCTGTGACATTAGTTTCTCAGAATGCAGACTCTGTGTCCCTACTGCTCCTACCACCTTGCAGATTTTGCTCAAAATGGTTAATAACACTGCACTTAATTATAAAGAGTTTGTCAAAGATAAGGTGAGAAGGGTTTTTAAAAATACAAAGGAATCAAGGACGTGTATACTAGCCTTGCAGCTGAAAATGCCTTTATTTGCAGCATTCCTTTAGCATATACACTAGGAGAGTCTTCCAATTCACACATGGAATTAGGGCTGTCTCCTATGTAGCAAGGGGAGACTTCTCAGTGTCAAGCAAAATCTGGAGGCTGAGGGGAAGAGAACCAAGGTGTTGGGGTGGGAGCAATGAGTCAGAAGGCAAGCTTCTTTGGAGTATGTCACCACACTCCTTAAATATTTTAAGGTTTTCCCAAATAGATTTAGATGACTGACTATCTGGATCTCCAAACAGGTAAAGGAGTAAAATTGGAACAGTTCCATTTAAAAGGTCATATTTTAAGGGCCTTTTACATGTATTCTAGTATTCTTGGCTTCCATGTGCTACATAGCTTTCTAATTTTTTTACTCACAAGCTTAGCCTTGGGGCTCATTTTCTGGTCCCAGATTTGAATGGTAATGCTAGCAAGCAAGATATGTCTCTAGGATCTGAATGTGTGCAATTTTTTCACTAAACCAAATGAAGCCCTTGTTGATTGGCTTTCAAAGAATGATCTGCAGTTGTGGGGAGACCTTTGTTTTGCCCTCAAATTCTCCTTGAAACAAAAGATCAGAGCCCTTGCCTGCCTTGGGATGGATTCCCTTGCCTCGTGTACAACTGAAATAACTTCAGGCTTGCTGTATGGGAAGTGAGTGTTCAAGAAAAATGACTTGACTCATTTGGTCATTTTATCTTTCTAAATGGATGTTTTAAGTGCAGTTAACAAGATTGCTTTGAAGTTAAAATCTATTTTCTTAGGTAAAATCTAGAAATTCATCCTCATTGAATCTATGGGGCTCCCTTTAATAGAGCCTGAAGGCAATCTGTTTTAAATTCTACACTGAGCTTTCAGTAAACATTAACTGAAGTTGTCATCTGAGCATAGGCTCTGGGAGGAGGATTGTAATTCCCCACCCTGTGTCTAGTAAAGGAGAGAAGTTCTGCATAGAGTTAAGGAGCCATCAGATCACGGAGCAACAGGGCCATGTTAGTAGGCGGCACAAATCATAGACACTGGGAGCACAGAGGAAGGAGACATCACTTCCATCTGGAGTGATGAGGCGGGAGGGAAGCAGATGGGAGGATTTCAGCTGAGTCGGGAAGGATAGGTCACCAACCAGCTGTGGGAGAAGAGGGTGGCAGGACACCCACAGCACAAAAACAAGCAAGCTCGTGTCTGGTGGAAGTTTGTGAAGGGAAATCATTGGAAGTTAGCCCATGAATGCTCCCGTAATTGGTGCCTAGACCCTAGATTCTGCAAAAATAAAATGGAGTACATGCACATTAGTATTGACTTGCAAACACATTGAAAGAATGTGAAAGGAAAGAAGCATGGGTATAGTTTTAAGGAAACTTTAATATACCTACACATAATTGCCAGTAATTGTGAAGAAAAGGACACATGTATCTCTGAATTTGTGATTATTTTTCATTATAGTCATGTGATGCTTCATTAAGGCAATTAAGAAATACAAGTTTCTTATATAAGAATCTGTTGACTTCAGAATTCTGTAGTGATTTTATCAGGGAAAGTGTAGCATCTAATCTAGGTTTGGACAGAAAAATTTTGTAGGGTATTAAAGTAACTAGCTTCCTCCATTAGTCCAGTCAATCCACTTCAGGACAGTCTCTGAGGGTTAATTTGTCAACCATAAGCTCAGGAATATTTGTCACCAAGATACACGGTTGAAGAATCAATGAGATACATTATTTAAATACTTTTACCTTTAAAAGGTCTATTATTTTAAAGTATAGTGAAACTTCATCATAATGCACCTCTTAGGGCTGTGTAATTGAAGTGTAATAATAACAAGGTTTTTTTCATTCAGTAAAAAGTACATATGGTGAAAGATTAACCCATCTTATTCGGAATCTTATCCTGTTTGCATGATGAGAGATGAGTGAGGTTTCAGTAAAGTTGTAGCCCCAGGTCCTATAACTTCAATGCATGCAGGGAAAGTGAAGGTCTCTGGAGTACAAAATTTCAAATGAGAAGGGAACACAAGGCACAGGGTGGAACCAGCAAAAATGATGGGTCTTTGAAACTATGCACCTGCTTCCTTAAAATCTCTACAAATAAACAATGAAATGAAAGCTGTTCAATATTTCAATATTTAAAAAGAAAACTACCTATTGGAGCACTTGTTGTCACAGAGCCAGGAGGCTGTAGAAGTTAGGAACTTGCCAGGGTTCAAATAGAAGGCACACTATCTTGGGGCATGGAGATCTCTGGGAATTTGCTATTGCCATCTGTGTGACTGTGACATTCAGCTACCTGATAATGTTTGTAAAGGAGGGGGTAGGGGTTGTTTATGGCAGTGAGCAGATTTTGACTTGTCTGTGGGCAATAGAAAAAGAAGGAATCACTAAATGTCAATTCCTTTGTTTCTCTTCCTTATTCAGAGGCATAGCCAGAAGTAAAATAATCTATATATATAAAAGCCTAATATGCAAAATGTCTCCTCAGGAGTTCAACCTATTGAGAGTTTGATCACTATAACATGTGCTGACCACCAGGGGGTGGTGTGGAACAAAGGAAGGCCCAGCCAGCAGCCAGCAGCCAGCAGCCAGCAACCACTAGGGACCCTACCCATGCACAAATTTTGTGCACTGGGCCTCTAGTGATGATCATAATAGTAGACAACATTTACTGTGCCAGGCAATGTAAACACCTGGCATACTTGTCATTTAAGCCTCACAGATACCCTATAAAAGCTGAACTGTTATTATATCTGTTTTACAGAACAGGAAAGTGAAGGTTAATGAAATTGAACTCCAACCTTGTTCTGTTTAGGGTTCTGAGAACTATAGTCCACAACCAAAGCTAGCCTCCCATCTGTTTTGTAAATAAAGTTTTATCAGAGCACAGTGATACCATTTGTTTAAATACTTTATATGGCTGCTGTAGGCTACAAAGACAGAACTGGGTAGTTGCGATAGCTGAAAGTATTTATGAATGATCCTTCAGAGAAAAAACAAACACACCTCTTGTCTATCTGACTATAGAATCCACTGGACATGGGATCCCTAGAATTGTCACTTTGGGAGCTATCTTATATAATAAAAGGGTAATATCCAAATTGACCCTAACAGCAGAATGACTGGGAATGACTGGTCACTATGACACATACTGACCACCAGGGGGCAGACACTCAATGCAGGAGCTGCCCCCTGTTGGTCAGTGCGCTCCCACAGGGGGATTCTAATCAGCCAACAGCCAGGCTGATGGCTGCCAGCACAGCCATGGTGACAGGAGCCTCTCCCACCTCCCCAGCAGCTCTAAGGGTATCTGATCGCAGCTTAGCCCTGCTCCCCGCTGGCAAGTGGACATCCCCTGAGGGCTCCTGGGCTGCCAGAGGGATGTCTGACTGCCAGCTTAGGCCTGATTCCCTGGAGAGTGGGCCTATGCCAGCAGGTGGACATCCCCCGAGGGGTCCCAGGCTGCATGAGGGCACAAGCTGGGCTAAGGGACACCCCCCTCCCAGTGCACAAATTTTTGTGCACCAGGCCTCTAGTTTTAATTATAAAAAAGAATGGAAAAGGTGGCATCAGTAGTGGGAAGAGCACTCAACTTTGAGCCTGGCAATCGGGATTTAAGTCTCAATTCTGTCAAAAAGTAGCCTTGTAAAAGTCACCAGGAAACCTTTTCCTGACCTGCTAAATAAAGCCACCCTACCTTAATTCCAAATTAAAATGTTTCCTAAGTACCTTTTGTGGTTTACAAAAAGCTATTTTAGCTTATCAAATAAAAGGCATTTTCCTGGTTCTCCAAGGCAACCCTCATGGCTCTTGCCAAACAACCTTTTGAAGTCCTTTTTCTCCATGCTTTGGTTATGGAATCTTTGGGTAGATAGATGTTTGAAAATGGAAATAGAATTATCCGTTTAATGCAAAGACATATTTCTGTTTTGTTTGCTTGTTTTTGTGAATGCCAGGGTTTCCTTCTTCTGAAACTGTAGTAGGCCATTAGGTAAACATGGGCAGAATGAGGCCTGCGGACCAGGTACAGAAGGTCGCCAGGGCAGAAAGTCCAGTGTGCTTAGCAACAGGCAAAACTAGGAAAACAAGGACTTTGCCCCCAGGGTAACCTTTCCTTCCCTAGCATATCTCTGTTCATGTGGTTCTGACGCTCCTCTACCTTTCATATTACTGGTCATGCAGCTTTGACCCTCCCCTGACCTTTCCTCTGCTGGCATGTTGCCAGTCATGCAGTTAGACTCCCTTAGAGGAGAAACAAACGAGGGAACCAAAGAATAACCTTTATGCATTAACTCCCCAGGAAAATGAGGTTCTGACCCACTTCCAATGCATCTAGGCCTCAGCTGTGTTTCAGATCCAGATCCAGAAAAGCAGCAAAATCAGACAAGTGATGCCATAGCTGAAGCCTAGAACAGCTGCATTAACTAATGACCTGCCCGGGGGGCCGACCAATCAGGTGTGAAAGGACACACAGGAAAAGCTGATGAATATTCTATTGAATTTCTCCCCTGGGACCTCCCTTCCTAAAATCCCTGTCTTAAAAATTCTTAGAATGGAAGTCCCATGGACCTCTCCCTTCTGGAGGGAGCACCCCTGCCTTTCACCTCCCTCTCGTCTCCCCCTCCCCGCCCGGGGTTATTACCTTTTCCTTCCTCTCTCCTAAGTCTCAAGGACCCTTCTTTTGCCTCTGTAACTTGTTTCCTGAGTTCATTTCTTCTACAGCTCACTTGTATCCCTGTGACTTTCTAAATAAACTTTCTATTATAGTTTGAGTCTTGGCTCTGAATTCTTTTTTAGCCAGAACTCAAGTACAGAGGTTGCTGAACCCAGGTCCCATCTGACCCTATGGGTCTTTCTCGTGCTGTTCTCGTGCCGACAATAAGCAAACTAAGCCTGGAGTTTCTCTAGGGAGACTGAAGCCTGAAATTGAAGAGTAAGATAAAAATAATCCTGAAAGGATTATGTGAAAACCTGTGAATCAACAGAAACAGTTCCTACACACAGGGGCCTGTGGAACAGGAGGTTCTTCCATGGAAGGATGGAGACAAATCACGTTAAATCCCAGTCTTCGGCCATTTGTGGTTAAAAATCAGTCTTGGTATAACTTTGCCCTGAAAGATTAAAGGAAAAAGGACTGCCTAGGAAAAATACAGTGACTGGGGTTTGCCTTCCGCAAAGATGATTTACGTGATGAGAAGGCTGGTGATAGGGCCTCCATCTTGTTCCATGGTGCAACACAGTGATTTGGAGCAAGAATGTGTTAGTTCAGTGATCCCGTCTTAACTCTATTCTATTTAGAATATGAAAATTTGGAGTAGGAGCAGGAACAAGATAATTAATAGTATATCTTCTTTGAATTCAACCGCAGGCAAGTTTGAGTCTGAGAGAAGCTATATGTATATTTTAGGAACAGCGAAATTTCAGAACTTCGTGCCATCATTTGGGAATGAACTTCCTTGCCTTTCGCTAATATCAGCCTGTTGGATCTCAAGTTGATAAAGCACCACATGTACTGAGCCTGACCCCTTCTTATGAAACAAGACGTTTGTAGAGGGTTGAGTGGTGGGTTCCATATCATAATCCCTGGAACCTGCTAATGTTACTTTAGCTGGGAAAAGGACCCTTTGCAGATGTTATTAAATTAAGGGCCTTAAGATGAGATCATCATGGCCCATCCTTGTGGGCTCTAAACCGGGTGACAAATATCCTTGTGAGACAGAATAGAAAACTCAGCAAGGAGGAGTCAATGCGACCAAGGAGGCAGAGGCCAGTGGAGAGGCTACAGGTCAAAGAGACAAGTGGAGAGGCTGCAATTGGAAGAATCAGGAAGGATTCTTCTCTGAGTCCTCCAGAGGGAGTTACTCCTGCAGACATTCTGCCTCCAGAACTGTGAGAGAATAAATTACTGTTGTTTTAAGCCACCCGGTTTGTGGTAATTTGTTACTGCAGCCTCAGGATACTAATAAAAATACTCAAAACATTTTTATCCCCTCCACTCCACTGGAGAGGCACACCGAGCGTTCTCCAGACCCTCCTGGGATTCTGTCAGAGAGCAAGGGTTTGGAATCATGAGGATTTGTGACTGGGCCCCGCGCCAAGATGAGAGAAGCACCATAGTAGGCAAGAACCCCATCAGTATTTGATTCATTTTGTGGGATTATTTGTATATCTGCAGTTTAGAGTAAAACTTGTTCTAAAAACAGGAAGATGTTTTCAGGAACTTGCCACCATTTACCACAGGATGTATCTCATCTAGATCAAGATCGCATTTCATGCCCTCACTGATTTGCCTCAGTAGTTAGGGTGTTGGCCCATGAACTGAAGAATCTTGGGTTCCATTCTGGTCAAGGGCATATACCTCAGTTGCAGGCTCTTACTGCCGAGGGAACTAATCAGTGTCTTTTTCTCACATTGATGTTTCTCTCTCTGTTTCTCCCCCTCCCTTTAACACTCTCTCTTAAAAAAAAAAAGAAAGAAAGAAAGAAAAATCCACACAAAACAAAACACAAACAAAATCAATGGGAAAAATATCCTGGAGTGAGGATTAAAAAAACAAAACAAGATTGCATTTCATGTTGGCGGTAAATAGCATGCTCTGTATTTGAAAGAAAATAAAATTGTATATCTTCCTCAAACACACACAAAAATAATTTGGAGATTAAATGTTTACTTGAAAACTAATTTGTAGATTAAAGATTTAATTGAAAAATCTATTTTGGAAAAAAATAACCTGTATGAGATAATTCCATTTCTTTTATTCTAAAAATAATAGAAGAAATACAGGAGAATATTTTAATCATTGGAAATGAAGAAGACCTTCCTATGCATGGCATGAACTTGAGGGTTATCAAAATAATAGGCAAATTTGCTTATAAAAATTAAAAATGGTATGACCAAAGATGCCTTAGAGTGAAAGGAAAATCAAAACAATATATAGTCATAGATACTTGCAATATGTATTACTCATTAGTGTATTCAACAGTTTTGGAGTATCAGCTCTGGGTCCAACACTGTAGTCAAAACACGAAATAGACAAGTATAGGCCTGACCTCATGGAACTTGTGATCTAGTCAGTGAGGACCCCACATTGAACAAGTGCTTTTGAGTGTAATTAGTATTATGAAGGTCAAGTCTGGATGCCATGGGAATGTATGAGATGAGTAATTATTGACAGAGGAGAGTTAATTAACATCTCTAATGTGTAAAGAACTCATAGAAATCAATGAGAAAAATATTAACATAGAAAAATTGACAAATTCCCACATGATGAAATATAATTCACCAATAAACATATGAAGATGTTTATCACCAGGAATAATCAAAGATATGCAAATCAAAATTAGATATAACCTTTTACTATCAGATTACTAAACAATAAAGTAAGTTATAGCAAAGACCGCTAATGAAGAGATACAGAGAGTTGGGCATGCTCATATACTCTGGTAGGAGCATACATTGAAGAAAATCTGACAAGATATAGTAACATTTGCAATGTTAAAGTGTGTGCCTCTGGTTAGGGTGTTATGGACTAAATGCTTGCGTACCCCCCAAATTCCTATGTTGAAGCCTTTACCCACAATGTGATAGCATTTGGAGGAAGGGCCTTTGGGAGGTAATTGGTGTTAGATGAGATCATGCGCCCCAGGTTGGGATTAGTACCCCCATAAAAAGAGACACAGGAGAGCTGGCTCTCTCTCTCCACAGGCACACACTGCAGAAAGGCTGTGTGAGGACATAGCATATTATAGAATGTTATACAGCAATTCATAGGGTGGATTTTACATACAGACATGGGAGTGTGCCTGAAGATATTTTGCTAAGTGAAAATTATAGCTCCATATGTATAGTATGATCCTTTTATGTAAACAATATATAAAGAGAAAAACATTCATATGTATGCAACCAATTATAAAGTGCTACAGTGTGCTAAGTACAGAACTAACTACTTAATATAATTTATCTCATCTCATTTATGCCATATAACATTCACATGTGGTAGGTAGTATTATTATTCCCATTTTACAGATAAGAAATTGAGGGCCAATAGGTTAATTTTCCTTGTCGTACAGCTAATAAATCGCAAAGCTGGAATGTGAATCCATGCTCTTAAGATGACACTGCATAAATATTCAAAAAGTACAAATATCAACAGTTATTATTTTACAGTAGGGATGAGAATAGGAATATAACTATAGGTGCCTTTAATTTTGTTGGTATTGTTTACTATGTTTACTAGTAACATGTGATTGCTGTTAAAAATTCAAAGGTATTTCTATTTTGGAAGAAAAAACCTGCATGAGATAATCCCATGACCTTGCCTACCTATCAATGTTTACAGTCAGTAAATTGTTGGTACTATCACATTAATTAAAAATACATATAAAGCTGTTATTTAGGATCATTTCTTAATTAATTAAACTATTATCAGAAAACCAATTCAGTATATAAAAAAAGGCTTTAACATCAATTATTTTTCTAGAAAACTGCAACACTGGCAAAACCATAAAATGTTAACTCTTGAGATCCCCACTATAGATCCCCTAAGTTTGCATTATTCAAAGGGATGTGATTTTCCTGCTATGGGCTTTGACAGGCACGGCTTGGTGAAATTAAGTACATGTTGAAAATAAATTAAAGATTTGAATTTAAATCTTGGCCCTGTCTTTTAATAGCTAGGTCATTAAAGAGCAAAGTATTTACCCTCCTGAAACCTTACTTGTTTCATATTTAAAATGGAGATGTCAGTCCCTAACTTTCTGGATTTCCATACTTTAAATCCTCTAATATATCCAGTGCGTTGCCAACCACTTAAATGCTTAATAAATACTGGTTATGTCTACAGAGATACCCTTTCAGCTCTCAAGTAGAAAGTTAAATTGGTCATCTCCGATTTTTCTGTCTTCAGCTACACTACTCCAGAAGGAATGTGGTTTTCTCCCACTCACTAGCACAAGCTGGCAACAGCACCCTCCAGACTGGATGTTCATCACTATGGTAACAATCGTGGTCTCCCTGCTTCCTGCTCAGTATTTATTCTCCCATTTTTCCCCTCTTCTCAGAGCCAGACTTTGCTTTATGACTCCCACTCTGAAGTCCTTTGAAAAGAAAAGAATATACAAATTACAGCAGATGGACATTGGACATAATCTCTTTTTCTCTTCAAAGAAAGATAGCACTATGGTTCTTCCTTTCCTCATCCTCCTCTTCCTCCTCCTCCTCCTCCTCCTCCTCCTCCTCCTCCTCCTCCTCCTTTTCCTCTTTGGTCAAAGGAACCTAGCTAAATATGGCACTTCTATCACCTTGTTTATGAAACATAAGCAGGAGGCAAGATTTTGAGGCTCACTTAAACCTAATGGATTTGCTAATCACTCTTTAAAGGCCTAACCACAGGGTCTTCCGAGTGAGGAGACTGTGAGACCAAAGACAGATACGGGAATGCAATCAGTGGATCTGAAGGTCCACGTGTTGGAAGAGACGGTTGACACAGGTGAGGAGTGGGTTGACACAGGTGAGGGTGGAGTGCTACCCAGAGGCCAGGTTATTAATATTGGTTTCCTAGGAAAAGTTCATTATGCAAGATTTATCTGTAATGATCTATGGAGTCCTATACTCCCCATGTTTCTGTGATTCCAACATTTGCAAGAGACCCAAAAGCAAAGAAACTCAGTAATATTTGGTCTTAAGCAATTTACCATCTATGACCTTAGATGTAATGGTTACACTGGCATAAATTATTTTCTTAGCTTTCAGTTTCCAAAAGGCAGATCTATCTAGATTATGGTTGTTACAGGAATATATTTTTGCAAACATTAAACAGATAATTTTTCCTTCCCAGAAATCATGTGTGGCTCTGCATTTATTAAATCAATGGACTTCTTCATTTCACAGAAGTTTGAAACAAAGAAAGCATTTGTTGGCCATCAATGAAAAACCATATTTAAAAATAATTCACTGTGAGACCATGGTATTGAATGCAGGCTTTGTTGACAGGGGGCAAAAAGGCTGTTTAAATTTGCCAAAATTCTTTTTATAAATCAAATGCTAAGCCTAGCAAAACTGGATCACTGGATTTTTATTATAACTAGGGAGGACTGATATATGGTATAGAGACCTGAGAGGAACAAACCCTTTATATTTCTGGCTGGAGAAAAAACACAAGTCATCAGACATGGATATCCCAGCTTCTGCCATCCTTGCAGTTGTACTTTGCTGGAGTATGTGGTAGAAATACATTCCAGAACATTGGGCTCATCCTAATGTATATTTTAGAGCCATCCCACCATTGGCATAGCTTACACCTAACATGATGTCAGAGAGGACTGCAGAAACGACTGAGGGAGGTGTCCAGAGAGCTGAGCTTTAGACGTCACCCTATTTCTTCAGATCCTACCGTATGCTGTAGCCCTGGCAGGAAGGGGAATGAAACGAGCGGTGGGCAGAAAGAGGTCTAAGGTTAGAAGGAAGATGTCACAGTGAGCCCTTATAGTAGAGCCATGACTTCAGCAGAGGGTACTAGCATGTCATTTCAAGAAACCAGATGAGGAAAAGCACATGTCAGTGGTTGCCACCACCATCATCTGGGCACCAGACCAAACAGGCTATAACATATCAGAGACCAGCAAGGACCCAGAGGATAATAAATGGCTGTATGTGTCACCCACAAATGTACTTTATGTCCAGATGCTAACTTGAGCAAGATGAGGTAAAGAAATGAGGGTAGGACTTAGAGGGAGGCCAAATTTTGAAATACACAGACCCAGACATCTCTAGATAGCAAGAAGACAGAGAATGAAGAAAGATTTTTTTTTTTGTCAAAGTGTATAACTTTTGAACCATCTACACCAGTATTTTTAACTACATGGAGAACTTCTTGGGGTTGGGAAAGGTATAAAGTAGAGGAAAGAAGGAGAATTAGCATGGTGACAAATCTTTCTCTAAAAAAAATTTTTTTTCTAATTGCTGTTTTCCAGATATTTAATTTCAATCATTATATATCATACTTTTGAGAAAGGAAAACTGGATTTGGGCCATGTCCATTAGGAATCTTGCAGAGGTAGGTGTCTTGTGAATGATTTTGGAATCAGGGAGCAGTTTCTCCCTGTTGTCTTAGAGCCTCAGGCTAAAATGAGACCAAGTCCCAGTCCACCTTCCTGGTTCATTCAGTGGAGACAGATCTGTACACTTGGGTGATGTAAGTGCAGAGCTAGGAAGATAGTAAAATCAGAATACTGCATTGTTTCAGCTTTATTTGGCTACAGTATGAATGTTTTCAACTTTCCTCTAGATCCTAAAAAGAATCTTTCTTGTTCACATTGGACTAATATAGTTTGGAAAATAATTTGAATTTAAGAAGCTAAATATTTAGAACAATTTTGATTAGACTGCATATTAAAGAAAGTTTATATATTCACCATTAGTAATTCCCAATCTAATATTGCCAATGAAGAAACTCTGAACAGCTGCCATCTAGAATTCTAAAATATCACTCGTTGATAAATGTGCAACATAAGCACCATAGCTCAACAAAATGAAGTGCAATTTTCTCTTCAGTCAGAGAAAAGAGCAAGTTCAAGATTACTTATGCATTAAACAGTCCATTTGGGGAAGCTAATTAGAGAGAGAGAGAGAAGACCTTGAAATAGAAGTCATCAGAAAAAGCTAGCAGATGAGTCTTTTGAAGACTTAATTTGTCCTTTGTCACAAACAAGAACACCTGTGAAAAGAGCTAAGTCGCCCTCATCCAAAGACTGGTTGTGAGGTTCAGAAGGTTTTCTGATCCTGTAAAAAAATAAAAACAATAATAGTTCATGTCTTTAGGGGCATTGGAGCCTTTTGAATATTAGGTTTCCAAATCTGTATAACAGGTTTTCAAATGAACTGCTAAAACAACAACAACAAATAAACAAACAAAAACACTTGGGTACAAGAATTTAAATTTTTCTCTTTTTCCCAAGACTTTATAAGGACTGAGTATGAATAGATCATACGGTGTTAAGACAGTCATATTTTTTTAATAGGAAATCTAGTACACGAAAAAAAAGTATTTGAATTCTAGCCCATTTAAATGTACTCAGATTAGTATAATTCTCACTCCAACCACAATGCCCCTGGAAACTGCCCCATTTTGATATTACATGTTGTTTTTTGTAGCACATTATTCAAGAACAAGAAAAAGTAATTCTTATATAAGTTGTATTCACATTAGTACCAGTAAAGTGCATATTTCTAGAATATTTAGGTGATTTTTTTTCTTAACAAATTTGTGTCAGATGATTAGTATCTAGAGGTTTCTTAGTATCCTAATATATAAAAGGCCAGGGTTGTAACCACCTGATCACAGCTGAATGTTGACCACCCAAAAGTCCTTCAGTCAGCACTGGGTTGCTGTGGGGACCCAGCACTGACTGCCTAGAGGTCTGAGACACACAGAGAGAGGCAGGGTCTGATTCGCAGCCTCAGTGGCAGCTGTTGATCAGTACTTGCCTCTCTTTTTCTCTCCCTCTTTCTTTCTGAGCTTTGCCAGTAGCTGGGCTTTTCTTTCTCTTCCCCCTGTGAGAGGGCTGCTGTTCAGCCTCGCCTCTCTGATCAGGCCCAGAGATACTGACTGGCATAGGAACTGACCAATCAGAACCAAATGTGGGTGCTGTGAAGAACCAATGGCTGCCTAGGAGGCGGAGCTTCTGATGCTTACTGACATAGACTCCAACCAATCAGAACTAAATGTGGGTGCTGTAGGGAGCCAATGGCTGCCTAGAAGGCAGAGCTTTGACACTGACTGGCACAGAAACTGACCAATCAGAACCAAATCTGGGTGCTGCAGGGAGCCAATGGCTGCAGAGTAGGTGGAGCTTTTGATGCTGGCATAGAAACCAACCAATTAGAACCAAATTGGCCAGCAGGGGAGGGTAGTTTGGGGTGAGATCAGGCTGGCAGGGGAGGACAGTTGGGGGCAACCAGGCCAGGAGGGGAGGGCCATTGGGGGTGAGATGAGGCCAGCAGGGAAGGGCAGTTTCGGGGAACCAGGTTGGTAGGGGAGGGCAGTTAGGGGCAATCACGCAGGCAGGTGAGCAGTTAGGAGCCAGTGGTCCCCAATTGGAGAGGATGCAGGCTAGGCTGAGGGAACCCCTCCCCCCTCCATGCACAAATTTCATGCACTGGGCCTCTAGTTATTTTATAAAAAGGCAAAAGAAAAGCTTTGGAGAAGGGTAAGAGTGGTGATTGTCCTTTATGAGGGGCAGCTACCAGAATTAGTGATCATTCCCAGGAAATATCTCTGAGCAGGCTGTCCTAGGCCTGTTTTTTCTAAGGAATGGATAAAATGCCCTCGAGAAAAAACCTGAATCATAAATTAAAGTTTTTTTGTCTTAACAGCCTCTGCTGTTTGAAAAGTTGGCAGTCCAGCCCTAAAGCAATATAGGCCAGAAGTTTGATTCTTAAACTTTTAGTGTCAAAAACTCTCAAATAACCTATTAAAATCTCAGGCCATATACTTCCTCGTCAGAAAAACTATTTTTATTGTAAAAAAAAAAAAAAAAAAGCTAGTTCCGTTCTTCATAAGCAAGTAATGAGGCTAAGGAAGGTCACTTCTGGTGCTTGCATAATGAGGCGTAATGAGCTTGCTCATTCCTCTGCACTCGGCAAAGGCCATGCTTAAAGGGCAAGAGAGTTGCTTTTGGGTCATACTATTCAATGCTCTTTTACCCTCTCCTCCAGCCTTTCTTACCTTTGGTGCCAAGCCCAAAAATATCCTATTGACCTGGGTAGGTTACTGCAAGCATATGCTTCTTGAAAAAAGCTCCAAATCTTTACAGTGCATAATCTCCCCCATGTGATTCACCTCATTCATATTTAATTCCCACACAACCAGCGATGATATTCAAAACATTTAACAAAGAATAAGGCACCTTCATGGCAACCTGGAATAGTGCTTAGGCAGGGCCCCTGGGGCCTCGCTGTGTCTTAGCTGGAGAATCAGGGAGAATCATGAGTAGGGGGCCACAGGGAACCCTGCAGAGTCTTGGGCAATGATTATTTACCAGCTTATTAAGGAATTTCCATGTTTTAACCATCCATACAGCTGTTGCAGTGTGTGCCACCTGGATGGAAGCGCTGCTCACACATGACACTGTGGGGTAGAATTTATAATCTCTATATTACAGCTGAGGAAACTGAGACTCAAGGAGAGGGAGTCATTTTGCTATGACTACTCCACTAGGATACAGGGAGGAGAGGGAACCTGAAGGGCACCCAGACTTGTAAGATGCCAAAGCACAGGCTCTGTCCTCTGTAGATGCTGTGCAAGCCCACATTTAGCCAGCGCCTCGGTATCTAGTCTGACCTTTAGATATAACCTTGGGCCCTCGCTCAGTCTATGAGGTTGACCTGACTGGCAAAGGATGCAAGACCTGGGAAGTGAGCCTCTGCAATGAAAAGGCTGTTGCTGCCCTACCCTCTACCTCGAGTTGCTGCAGGAGACCAGGCAGGCTGCCTAAGAGCCAGTTCAATGGCGGCGTTCCTAAATAAAAGGCAGAAAATAGGAGGCTTAAATATACTCCTCTTAGACGTATTTTTTCCTCTTCTTATTTCTCTCTGAAGATCTGTGAAGTATAAGAGAAAATTAATTTTCTTTATTTTTATTTAAAACTGGTAACCTGTTGCAGGAAGAAGATTCCTGCAAGAATAGGGCTTCCTGAGCCAGAGTGAAGCAGAGAAGGGAGCAAAGCCTGCCTCGGTTCCCTCCCGTCTCTGCCACCTTGGGCTCCCTCCCTTCTCTGCTGCCTCAACTACGGTCTCTGCCACCTCAACTACCATCTCTGCCACCTCAACTACCATCTCTGCCACCTTGGCTCCTCCCCCTTCTCCCTCCCTTCTTCACCGCTTGGCTTCCTTCTGCAGCATTTGGCTTCCTTCTATGCTGTCTTTAGTCTTCTCTCTCCTGTGTATGCAAAGTAACCACCATCTTTGATGGGTTAATTTGCATACAGTCACTGATTGGCTGGTGGGCTTGGCTTGATTGGTGAGCATGGCTTAGGTGTCTCAGAGTGATGGTTAATTTGCATATTACTCTTTTATTAGAGTAGATCCTTCTCCATTTAAAAAGTTTTGATGTTACCTGTAAAATTAACACATACTCATTGTAGATGACTGAGAAGAAAAAAGAAAATTACTTTACAAATTATTTACATTCCTACTATCTATTATCCTATATAATAAAAGAGTAATATGCAAATTGACCCTAACAGCAGAACCACTGGGAATGACTGGTCACTATGACACACACTGACCACCAGGGGGCAGACACTCAATGCAGGAGCTGCCCCTTGGTCGTCAATGCACTTCCACAGCCACAAGCCAGGCTGACAGCTGAGCCACAAGCCAGGCTGCCAGCTGCCAGTACAGTGGTGGTGGTGAGAACCTCTCCTGCCTCCTCAGCAGTGCTAAGGATGTCCAACTGCAGCTTAGGCCTGCTCCCCGCTGGCAAGTGGACATCCCCTGAGGGCTCCCGGGCTGTCAGAGGGACGTCTGACTGCCAGCTTAGGACCGATCCTCCAGGGAGCAGGCGTAAGCCTGCAGGTGGACATCCCCCAAGGGTTCCTAGACTGCAAGAGAGCACAGCCGGGCTGAGGGATGGCCCTGAGTGCACAAATTTTTGTGCACCGCACCTCTAGTTTTATTATATATCTTTACATATGTAGTCTTGGAATCATACTTTTCAGCATTTTAAATTAGTTTGAAAATTATTGTCTTTTAAAGTTATTTTTAAGCAGTTTTATGAGTTTTCCCATTTTATTACATTATCTCTGAAATTGTCCATTTTTCATTTATTATTAGACATGTAGGGTATTTCCAGTTTTCACCATTCACATGACACTCCATCTAAATCCTGATAACATGAATCTCTAACTTACCACTGGCTGTATCCTCAGATAAAATTCTAAAAACTGAGATTATAAAGTTGAGAGTATTAATATATTTTACTTAATGGCTCTTTGTGTCTTTTCTTTTTCTGAATTGTTTGTTACAGCTCCTGGCCTACTTTTAGCTTTTCTGTTATTTTTCTCTTTACATGTTAAACATGTAACTAGCATATTTCATTCAAATAACTCCCAGTATATTGTTTGCCATTCAAGATTATGGGGTTATTGTTTTTTTCATATAGAAAAGTTTTTATTTTATAACCAATTCTGTTCTGCTGTCCTATTCTGGTCTTTTTTTATTATTAATTTTTTTTTTTAAGAAGGGGAGGAAGAAAGGAAGAGAGAGACAAAGAGAGAGACATGGATGTTAGAATCAATTGACTCACACAGGCCAGAGCTGGCCTTTTCTGATTTGATTCTTGCATTGGTTAATTCCTCAAAAGGCATTACAAATATCAAGATCTGATAAATATTTTCTTCTCATTTGTTTGAGGTTCATTTTTAACATTTCACTCTTTCAGCTATCAGAAATTTTATTAGATGAAGGCAAACTTTTTTTCAAAATAGTGATATAATTATCCCAGCACTATCTATTGAATATTCATTCTTTTCCCCATTAAGTTGTGATATTATATGTATCTTACATTAAACTATACCAGACTTGGTTTCTTGGTTATTTGTTTTGTCTTATTGACCTACCTATAATTTCTTGAAGTAGTACATACTACTTTGTTTATTTAAACAAGAATCATAGGGTTACTATAAAAATTACTATCTATGCTTGAATTATCCTTTTTTAAAAATCTATTTTAAGTGAAAAGTTACTAATTTTTTGTACATAATTTACTTATGCATATTTCATTACCAAAGATTTTGGAATATGGTGACACAACATAATGGAATGAAAATGAGAAATTTTAAAACAATAAGATAAATTTAGAGCTCAAGTTAGATATGAAATGATTGTCATAATGAGCTAGAATAGACCACATATTGGTTCTAAGCATTCTATTGGTCAAAGCAAAGAAGAAAAACGACCAATGACAAGATTCCAAATTTAAGCAATAGAAATTTTTTTAGGAGACGTACTGCTCCTCTAATACTGAGACCTAAAGTGGTGGGAAACGTCCTTGATTACATCCCTACAAATGGCAAATGAGTTACTCCCTCCCTGTGCTTCCAAGGCACTTCGTGTCACTATTGTAACAATCCCTGGGGACTAGCAAATGCTGGCTTTGTCAGCTCTTAGAGGCAGGCAAGATACAAGCCAGTCCCTCGGACAGCACTCAGAAAAGTTGGCACACTAGATGTGTGGTCCAACTCCTTGGCTCCTTAGGGAGTAAGTTGGAGCTGGGGCTTCCCTCCTGATCATACGGCACTGAACCCAGGGGTGAGGTGTTCTTTGTTTTTAAATATATTTTTATTGATTTTAAGGAGGAAGGGAGAGGGAAAACTTAAGAAGAAGACTTACCTTAAGTCAGCTTAAGAACAAAATGAAACTTTAACTCAAGTAATTCATACAACTAAAAAGTCCAGGGAAAGTTGAGTGAGGGGCTCAAGCTGAACCTCCTCTCCAGGATTCCATCTCTCTCTCTCTCTCCTCATCTGTCAGCTGTGTTCTACATTGGCATGACTCTTAGTTAGGGCCTTTCCAACAGTGGTCCCCCGAAGTTCCTGCCCTATATCCTGCCAGCATATTAACCTCATCAGAAAGCTTCTCTTTTCATTTTATTTTCCTCTTTCCTAACAGTTTTATAGCAAAAGTTCTAGGATCTGAAGCTCGTTGGTCTGTCTACAAATAGTCATTCTTTCCAGGAGTTGGGATGATCTCATTGCACACTCCTAGAAATTCAGGATTGAATGTGGGCAAGGGGTGTTCCCTACAAGGAAATTGAGTTGTGGAGTTAAAATAGGAAGAAATGGATGTTAGACGGGTGTAACAGTTAATTTTATGTGTTCATTTGACATAGTCATGAGATGCCCAGATTTTTGGTCAAATATTATTGTGGAAGTTTCTGGGAGGGTGATTTTGGGTGAGATTAATATGTAAATTGGTAGACTATGCAAAGCAGATTTCTCTTTCTAATATATTCATCCAGTTGGTTAAAAGCCTGAATAGAAAAAAAAACTGACACTTGCCCTGACCAGTTTTGCTCAGTGGATAGAGCGTCGGCCTGCAGACTCAAGGGTTCCAAGTCCAATTTTGGTCAAGGTCATATATCTTGGTTGCAGGCACATCCCCAGAGGGGGCATGCAGGAGGCAGCTGATCAATGTTTCTCATTGATGTTTCTGACTCTATCCCTCTCTCTTCCTCTCTGTAAAAAATCAAATTATATATATATATATATATATATATATATATATATATATATATATATATTTAAGTATAATGCCTTTTTAAAAAATATATATTTTTACTGATTTTTTACAAAGAGGAAGGGAGAGGAGAGGAGTATAGAGTTAGAAACATCAATGACAGAGAAACATCGATCAGCTGCCTCCTGCACACCTCCTCCTGGATATGTGCCCGCAACCAAGGTACATGCCCTTGACTGAAATCGAACCTGGGACTCTTCAGTCCACAGGCTGGTGCTCTATCCACTGACCCAAACCAGTTAGGGCTATATATATATTTAAAAAAAAGACTGACACTCCCAAGAAAGAGAGAATTATCTTTACCTGAATGCCTTCGAACTGGGACATTGGTTTTTTCCTGCTTTTGGACTCAAACTAAAACAACAGTTCTTCCTAGGTTTTGAGCCCGCTGGCCTTCAGATTGGAATCTATAGAAGTGGTTTTTCTGCTCTCAGGCCTTCACCCATGGACTGGCACTATTTCGTTGCTCTCCTCAGTCTCTAGATTGCTGACTCCCTCTGCAGATCTTGGAACTAGTCAGTCTCCTTAATTACACAAGCCAATTTCTTATTGTAAATGTCTTTACACATATTAGTCCATTGGCACTGTTTCTTTGGAGAACCCTGACTAATACAGCAGGCAACACTCTCCAGTTCCTCTCTAAGCACTCAGTTCCTGTTAAGGCCCTGTGCTTTACCGACCCACATCCTCTCCTTCCTACTCCAGTGCTCATTCTCACCCTCTCCTTCGAAGCCCTCCCTCATTTTATTCTTGGAGAACTAGGCATCATCCACTTTATAGTTTTACAGGGCACTGGAATTTCCCCATAATTTGCTCATTCTGTTTCCAGATGGACTTCTTTAACTTCCCTAACTTTAAGGGAGAACAGTCACTTTCTTTTTTTGTGCACCTACTATATAAAACACTGTGTTAGATGTTTTATGGAATTTGAATAGGAAATATTGCTTCTTTCTAACAAACAGGATAGAGTTTGCTCATTCGATTCGCAGTGTTCATAAAAAGCTCTAATTAATTAATTTGTTTATTTGCTCATTGTCTAATTCATCACTAGTATGCAGATTCCTTGAGGGCAGAGTTTGCGTCCCTCTTGTATCTCTAAATCTTAGCACATTTCTGGCACCTGGTAGATGTTTTTCAAATACTGATTGACAGAATGACTGACTGAATGAATTACTAAAGATCTGTATCAAATGCTAGCTCCTTATCCATGGTGTCTTTTCTGATTTTTCCCAACCAAAAGTGATGTCTTCTTTGTCTGAATTTCTGGAGCTCTTTAGCTGTACTCCTTCATGGCTCTATTCTTTGCCTCTCCTCTTCAAATTATTTATGGATTTATTGCATCCTCTTTATTTTTCAAATACCTGGAGCAGTAGTTTACTTTTTATATTCCTGCTGCTTTTTATATTCCTGGCACAAAATAGGTGCTCAATAAATTCTTATTTGATTTGAATAACTGAAAAAGTTTCCAATAGATCAGGCCCCCAAAAACATCCAATTTCTTTAAAAATAAAACCACAATAAGCACTGGACTCCTGGCCAAAAATGGGCACATTTCCCGGCTATCTGAGAGATCTTGGAGAAAGGCCTAAACACTGATCTCCATTGATCCAAATCGGCTTCATTAAACACTCCCTGGGCCTATGAGATGGATGGTGTGTGGGCTGAGTCCTGACAGGTAGCTACGGAGAAAAGCTCTCCTGCCTCCAGGTGATCCTGGCCCCAATTAATGGCCCTGCCATGGAAACTTTCAATGAGGAGGCTCTGCTGGAGTCATGAGGACTGAAGAGTGTTTTGTTTTGTTTTTTCTGGATCTTTCAGAAATTTCCTCTAATTGAGGAGGAAACCTGGATATCTGTGCATGATGGGATTGCAGTGAAGATGAGGAAAAGGAAGGTGTCTGTTCTGGCCAGGACACTTGAAGTTACCACTCTGAGTTCATTTTCTTTTTTCTGTAAAAGTTATAATACACACCTCACAGGGTGGTCGTATTAAGATAATATATGTTTTAACTTCATGTACATATAGTCGATGGTAAATATGTATTAAGTTCCTGCCACTCTTCAATGCCCATTCCCACTCAATTCCAGGTGAGAACTCTACTTGTGACCTCCAGGGTGGACCACTTCAGAGTACATAGGTAGAGTTTGTGGAAAGGGGAAACATAGATTGACATATATGTGTGCACATGTTTGTAGACATAGCTCATGGTTTTACATGTGTTATTTAAGGGAAGCTTATATTTGCTATGCATTGTGATATAGTAATTGAACAGCAAAATGTTGGACAAATAGCATCTGTTACTTTTGCACTGAGAAGAGAATGTAATTGGAATCTTGAACTCAATGTGGAGACAGATTACTTGTTGGGCTAACATTAGCTTGTAGAAAGAACTTTCTACAGTCTTGAAGTGGCAAACAAAAGGGAAACTGTTTTGCTCAAGCCAGGAATAAGAATGAATTTAACCTGAGGCAGACTGATGAATAGCCTAGAAAAACTAGAATTTCTTTTTCAAACAGAGCTCAGTAGCCAGAGTGAGGGATTTTTACTGTGGATGTGGAAGCCTTTCAGGTCAGTCTTCATTATTTATTTAATGAGTCTGGGAAATGGGTAATTACATGAACATCTGTATTAGTTTTCTAGAGCTGCCTAACCAAGTACCAAAAAATGACTTAAACAACATACATTTATCGTCTCACAGTTCTGGAAGCTGGAAATCCTAAAATCAAGATGTTGATAGGCTAAGTTCCTCCTGAGGGCTTCAAGGGAAGGTGTGTTCCAGGCCTCTCCCCTTGGCTTGGAGATGCCTGTCTTTTCCCTCTGACTTCACATTGCCTTCCTCTGTGTGTATTTGTTTCCAAGTTCCCCTTTCTTTAAGGACACCAGCCATAGTGGATTAGGGCCCACACTCATGAGCACATTTAAGTTATCTCTGTAAAGATCCTGTCTCCATATATGGTCACATTCTGAGACACTGGGGTGTAGGAATGTGGATGGGGGTGGGAGATACAATTCAACTGAATTTCATAAGAGTTTTGATACTTGAAAATCTTTGCTAGATGCTATACTCCTGGCTTAACAAAAAAAAAAGGGGAGGGGAATTATACAAAGATAGTCATTTTTGTGTCTCTGACAATCATTTCTGGACACAGATATAGAAAAAACATGATTTGGGTTCAGAACACTTCTTGTAGGAGCTCACCGAAGATTCAGGAATTCCCTGAAACATTAAGGTTTGTTTCTACATGTAAATGTGATGTGACAAGTTCACCTGTGTACCAAGTGAAGTAAATGCATGGAGGGCCAGCAGGAAAATTATCCTCTCAATAACCCAACTTCAGTTTTTAGGGAATATAACTTCATGTGACATTACAGAAGATGGTGTGCCTCAAGTCATCCTCATCTCTACCCACGCTATTCCATTATAAATAGGCAGAAGATATACAATAAATAAATAAATAAAACCAAATATAAAGTAAACCAATAGACATAAGACCCTCTGAGCTCATACATGCACAGAAATAATAGATTAAATTTGAGGCAGAGCTGTCACAATATAGCTGTCTATTAAAATAGCTATCTTTAAAGTTTTTGTTTTACTTTAAAATGGCATGTGAATTAGATAAGCATTGTTTCTTTTGGCTTTTTTATTATTGTAGGATGTGGAAAATAATGCATATACTTCTATGTTGCTGTTAATGACAGTTTATTTAAAGGACACGATATTGAAGGAGATTCATAAGGAGAAATGGCCATCAGCCCTGACATTTAGACAAAAGCAAACAAAGCAAAATGATAGGGAACTAATGCAACATATTCTGGCATGTTATATTTCAGAGACTCTTCCTCAACTATCATCTCACTGTTGATTAATTGGCACAGTGACGGAGGGCCATTTATTAGACGAGGACATTTATTAGATGAAACAAAATTTCATCAGAATGATAACCCACTCGGTCTTTGAGTGAAGACAGAGCTGTCAGGAAAGAGCACATTTTGTACAGGCAGTATTAAAGATGGTGGGGTGTTGATACGGCAGAATGTCGGAATGTCTTTGGTGAAGGGGTTTAGCTCTCTTTTGCAATGAGCACATCACCTCATATAGAGATAGGACTAAGCCTGACATCGTTTCTATAGCTTACCAAATGGATGTGAACATGCTTATGAAAATGGCTGCATAAATGTTTTCCTTTGCCCATTTCAGAGCATGCTAATCAGAAAGGCTTTTTGAAAACAATATTTTTATCTGTACCTCAAATTCATCCATACCTATTAGCTACTCAATTAAGCGAGACAAACTTTTAGTTACATGCCAAGGTCTTAATTTAATTTGCCTGGGATAAGCAGTTGGCCATATCTGTGAAACCCTGTATATATATATAAATTAAACCAAAGTAGTGAAGCAAAAAACTCTTAAAGTACAGTGCAGCAATTAAAGCAGACCATAGTTTATGTTTTGTGGAAATTCAAAGCAATTTAGTAAGCAGTATGCAGGTATGTTAGTCACATCTTCCCGATCTTGTTCACTTTCCAGTTACTGATTTTTTTTTTTCTTGCTTGAGTCCTGTGGATTCTAAACAGAATAACTCAAGTGACATAGTTCACGAAGACAAAAGAACCTTTTTTTTTAATTGTGGCTGGGTGGGTGTTTAGTTCAAATAAGAACTGAGCAAACTAAACGTTGTCTTTATAAATCTTTAGCCTAATGGAATTTGCTTGGATTCAAGATGTAAATTTGATTAAATTACTTTTCACTCATCATAGAATGTACTTAAAGCATTTCTAGACAGTGAAACACTTTTAGCACAGATGCAAAGGGAAAAAATTTAACTTACAAGAAACTGTTCCTTTGTTTCTAATCATTTAAAATAACATCCAAGACACACAATTCTTACAAAAAAGAAATGTTGGAGGGCTGATTCTTTATGGTGTATAAAATAAGTGTATTTAGGTATGAAGTACTCTCCTAAAGGAAACGGAGGAGTCAATAGCAAAGTCTGCTCCCATTGTGTGTCACTGACACATACACTGGGTAGAAATGCAGAAAGAATCACATCTGGGATGTCAGAGGCTCAGGGAGGAGTCCCACTCTGATACTGAGATTAGCCGCTTGACCCCAGACAAGCCGCTTGACCATGCTGTCTCAGTTTCCCAGCGCATGAAAAGGTGAAAGAAACACTGTCTCACGCAGCCCATGGGATGTCTTTATCAAAGAAAAAAAAAATGGAAGTCATTAATACATTTCAGGTGGAGAAATATGCAGCAAGGGTCCAAGTGAGAGTTGTGAGATCGAAGAGGGAGAGAAGAAGGTTGAGAGAAAATTTGGAAGTAAAGAGCAAAGGGGGCAAAGGTAGCCCTGGGACTGAGGAGGGTAGGCTGGGTTAGCCTTCGTGAGCCTGAGTAGAGAGGACGAGGCGCTGCCTCAGTGGGAACGGGGAGTCACTTGAGGGAGGTGGGTGGAGTCTTCTTCCTTGGCTGTCTTTGCAGTGTCTACCTTCTGCTGCCTGCCCCCACTCCGTAACCAGTGACAGTGGGATTTGTTCAGAATCCAGGTGTGGTCTGGGCAAGAAGGGATCAGTGCTAATAAGGATATTGTGTTGATGACTGAGTCCACAGATTGAGTTCCGCGACAAGCCTGGTGGATGGAAACAGTCCAGGCAATGGCTGAGAGTAATGAGGTGATAATTGAAGAGACAGAGGAAAAGGCACCATCACTGGGTCTTCAGTGCCCAACACCTCTCAGCTCGCCGATCTACCCAGCAGGAAAAAGGACTAGAAGCCAGCAGTTGGCGGACGGTCTTTCATTTGTAAATTTACTTGCTTAGTTGCCAATGAGAGTGAGAGGCTGCTCGCGGGTGAGCTGCCAAAGTGAGTAAATGGGAGTTATGTTAAGAAATTAACAAAAGATGAGTTTCAGGCAACTTTCTGGAACACACAATTTGGTGACAAGATCCACTGGAAAGTGAAATAGTCTTTCCGTGGAGAGAGGAGGGAGTGCATCATCTGAGATATTTAAAACAAGACCAGCTAAAGCATCTGCTAGAATCTTATCCAGAAGGGGAAATCCAGACCTGGCAAAAGCTGATGTCTGGGAGCTCTCGCACCTCTCATTCTTGATTTCGGAAAGTTGTGGTCAAATCCCTGAACATTTTCACAAGCACATTTAAGACTGGGGGCTGTGTGACTCATTAGTCATTCTGGTAAGCTCCAGGATTCTGTGCTAGCTGTGGAATTTCAAGCAGATGTGACAAAATAGCAAAGACCACCTTTCAGATTCTTATCTTCTTTGTCTCTCACCCTGGTTTTATCGTTGGAAGAATCTGAGCATATTTTTAAAGAGCAAGTCAGGTGGTGGTAGAAATGGGGGGTGGGGAGGGGGAGGAGAAAAAAATCTATTTAAGAGAGAAAGCTTCCGACTTCCTAATTTATATCAAGAGGAGAAGAACTGCAAATGTCCAGATTTAAGTGTTGTAGACTACTACTATGCCTTGATGTGACCATGCGGGGACACTGCCCAACCCAGAACAGTTGTCACAGTTAATTATGCGTTTGAGCATTAGGACCAACAAATTGGTAATTCCAGGCCATCTTTCCTCTGCTGTCTAATATGTTTCTAGTCTATCCCGTGGCTATTTTCTAGCAGAATGAACTATAACCTTGATAAGACTGCCATTTGAGAAGAAATGCATCTGGTAGGACTGGCAGAAAAGAAGAGATAAGAGTGCTCCCTTGATAAGTCTTTGTGACCATCTGTTACTCTGAGTCTCTGGGCGAGGCTGATTGGGGAAAAGACAGGTGCAGATCAAAGTTGAAAATACTCGCTTTAAATGAATTTGTCAAAAGTTTGCCTTACTTAATTTCCACAAGATACTAAACCAGTGGCTTTAAATTGGCCCCCTGGGAGTGGCATTTGCATTGCGTGTCATTGACACATGCACTGTGTAGAAAGGCATAGAGAACCACAGTGGGGCCTCGGAAGCTCATAGCACATGTCCTGGCTCTGATACTGATATTTGCTATTCGACTTCAGACATGTTGCTTAACCATACTGTCTCAGTTTCCTGGTATGTAAAGGATAAAGGGATTAATACCGACCTTTCATTATAGCCCACAGGGTTGTCTCTATTTAAAAAGAAGAAAAAGAAGTAATTAGTACATTTATTCTGGAAGAAAAGCACTTAGTTTTGACAAATTAGTCCTATTAAAGCCAACTCATCTATACATTTAGCAACTGGAGTTTATCTCTTTTACATAAACTCTAGCAATTCTTCATTTTCCATCCAGTGTTATAGTCAGTTTGGGATGCTATAACAAAAATACCACGGCCTGGGTGGCTTCAACAGCACATGTCTATTTCTCATAGTCTGGAGGCTGGGATGTCCGAGACCAGGGAAGATTTGATTCCTGCTAAGAGCTTTTCTGGTTTGCAGGTAGATGCCTCTCTGCTGTGTCCTCATATGGCTGAGCAAGATCATTTCTCTCTTGTTTCTTCTTATAAGAGAGACACTAATCCCATTCAGAAGGGCTCTACCCTGATGACTTACCTCAGGGGGCCACCTCCGAATACTATCACATTGGGGGATTAGGGCTTCAACATATGACTTTTGGAGACACAAACATTCAGTCCATAGCCTCTATCAATTTTCTCCTCTCTGCAGGATTATGGCATGTATGCTCAGTATTTCCCATCTTAAAACAAACTACAAAGACAAAAAACTTCTTTGACCCCTAGTCCCATTTCTCCCACCACCTACTGTCTACTTGCACTCTTCATCTTAATGACAAAATACTCCAGTAGAGTTGTCTGCATTCTGCTACATGCTCATCTTTGAATTCCTTTCCAACTCATGTCCTTGGGTTTTGTTATCACCACTCCTTTGAAACCATCCTGGTAAAGTCATCAATTACTTCCCTATTGCCAAATCTAGTGATCAACTTACAGATCTCATCTTTCCTGAACTCTCAGCATCATTCGACATAAATTTTCACTTCTTGTTTTTGAAATGCTCTTTGCTTGGCTTCTATGCCGTCACAGTGTTCTGATATTCATTCTTCATCCTCACCTCCTTCTCAAGCTTCTCTGCTGGTTTCATCTCTTCTTTATGACCACCATTTTAGGATGCTCTGGGGCTCATGTCTCAGATGTCTGTCCTCTCTGTATCCTCAGGTTATACCATCTAGTTTCATGTATTTCAATATTATATGTAACCTGTGTCTCCAGGCTCAATACCTCCTCTGGACTTGAAACTCACATCTACGTGTCTTGTTGGCACCTCAAAGTCTAATAAATTTCTCAAACTTAGTATATTAAATAAATCTACTCAGTTATTTAGGTCAGAATTACAGAAGTCACCTTTTATTTTCTTGCTTCATTCATTTCCTAGAAATCATCCATCAGCAAATCTTATTCATTCTTCAAATTACATCTCAAATTTGATGACTCCTCAATTTTAAGACTACTATCTATTGTATCACCATCATTTCTCATTGGGATAGTGCAGAAGCCTCCTCGTGGCTCTTCTTGCTTCTGCTTGAAACTACTCCACATCCAATCTCCACTCAGCAGCCTCATTCTTTTTAAAGCCTAAGTCAGATTCTGTTCCTTCTCATTCAAAATTTCCAATATGTTGCTATCATGCCTGTAGTAAAATCCAACTCCTTTATTATAACCAACAAGTTCCATGTGATTTGGCTTCTACCTATTTCTCTAATTTCCCATTTTGGCCTCTTTACATGCTTTTTGCTGATCAGATGAGTTTTCTTAGTTTCTGTGACCAGGCAGGCCTATTTGCTCCTCAGGATTCTTGCAATTACTTTTTCCTGAGTCTGAAATGTTTCTTGCACATCTTTTTTTAAAATCTATTTTTTATTTATTTCAGAGAGGAAGGAAAAGGGAGAGAGAGATAGAAACATTAATGATGAGAGAGAATCACTGATCGCTGCCTCCTGCACACCCCACACTGGGGATCGAAGTGGCAATCCAGGCAGGTGTCCCGACCTGTGACCTCCTGGTTCATAGGTCTATGCTCTTGCACTGAGCCATGCAGGCTGGGCTCTTACAGATCTTTGACAGACTTTGCATGAAGAGTCTTTCCCCAACCAACCTTCCCACTGTCTGACCACAATCCTTTAACCTGATTATATTTTCTTCAGAGCATTTATTAGTATTTAAAATTACATCTTTTGGTACTTCTGTTGTTTTTACTTGCTTTTCTGTCTTCCTAAATAAATGTAAAGTCCTGAAAGACAAGGACTTTCTAAGTTTGCTGTTGTATCTAGCGTGCAATAGATACTCTATAATGCTGAACTGTGTCTCCACCCCACTCCCTATATTTATATGTTGACATCCTAACCCTAAAAAATGATAGGATTAGTAGGTGAAGCCTTTAAAGGTGATTAGGTCAGGAGGGTGGAGACCTCATGAATAGGATAATGGGAATACCCTCAAAAGTCCTCTTCATCATTCCCACAGAGCTCCCTCACCCCTTCCACCATATGAGGACATAAAAAGAAGGTGCTGGCTATGAATGAGGAAGAGGGCTTTCACCAGGACGTGACCATGATTAATTTCCAGCCTCCAGATCTGTGAGAAAAAAATGTCTGTTGTTTACAAGCCACCCAGTCTGTTGCATTTTGTTACGGCAGCCTGAAAGTATCAAGACATGCTCCGTAGTGTCTTTATTTATTTATTATTCATTCATTCATTCATTCATTCATTCATTTTGCATTGTATTAATCCACCACATCTTTTAAATTTATTTAGTATTTTTAATCTTTGATGCATAAGAAAACCAGGTCTTCTTTATGGAGCAAGAGAATGTCTACTGTATTGGCTAATTCCAATGTGCTATTTTTCATTCTCATAGTGATGTGGAGTAAGTAGTGTTTGTTTAGTGGCTGATTCTTTACAATTCCTGTGTGATTTTTTTTCCCTTCCTAAGTATGTCAGTGATTCATAGATATTAAGGGCACTTAATATCTATTTACTTGGATGGGCTTTGGAATTGGGTTTTGGTAAAACCATTAAAAAATCTGGTTTCTTTTTTTGTTTGCCTTTCTGAAACACAGATGTGTCAATTTGGAGACTGTGGGCTGATGCAATTGGGCTTGAGAATGGAGGAGAGTGAGCTGGCAAAAAAAGTAAGCCAGGTCAGGGGGTGGCCCCAGCACATTGAAGAAAGCATAACTGAGAACCCAGTGCACAGAGGGACAAGATGCCTCAAGGCAAAGTAAAGAGGCCCATTGGCTAGAAGGTGGGAGACTTGATGGACAATGGCAAGATGAGGGAGGTGGCCACAGGGCTGAGCCACAGAAGTGCATAGTCAGCAGAAGGGAGGGGGCAGTGGTAAAGGAGTGACAAACTTTCATTCAGAGAGACCAGGAGATAAGTCTTTGTGGAGCAATAACCACATTCTTTATTGACTTAAGTTTTAGAAATTATTAAGTGTCCACATCTGCCAATCTTTCTGATAAGAAGCTAAAAGACCCATCCCACGTTCTCCAAGTTCTCAAAGTCTGTTGTATTGTCTATGCTCAATAAACTATGTGCAGAGAAATGTTTATGAAATAAAATAAACTTGGTTTAATTTTAGGAAAGATAAAGATGATGGAAAGTGGTAGCGGTTAGGGGTACCACCGCTACCCCTAATGGAAGGTAGGCTGAACAAAAAAGACTTAAGAATGTAGGCTGTCTCCTTGAAAATAAAGAATTCTTATTTTTTTATTATTACTGTACTAGGGGCCCGGTGTACAAAAATTTGTGCACTCGGGGGTCCCTCAGCCCAGCATGTAACCGCACAACCTGCTACCTGCCACTTGCATATCTCGCCCCACCCACCCCACACACATCACCCGTCACCCCGCTGATCGCTCCCCACCCCCACCCCACCCGCCACCCCTCCCATCGCTCCCCGCCACCCCACAGATCGGCTCCCCAACCCCACACCACCTGCCAACTGCCATCTCCCTCCCACCCACCCCCACACCCCGCTCGCCCTGCTGCTGGCACTGCACTGGCCTCCAGGGCTGCCAGCCGCCATCTTGCCTAAGCTAATTTGCATACAGCCATTCTGTCTGGCTGGTGGGTATGGCTTACCCCGTCCCAGAGAAACGGTTAATTTTAATATTACGCTTTTATTAGTTAAGATCCCTGAAGCCATCATCAATTGACATAGCTAATGCTTCATTGTTAATAGGGGATTTTTTTCCTTTTTCTCTTTGACTTACATCGGCATGGAAGCATCAGCATGGATGACGAAATAGGAAATCTGAAGTCAATGGAATTATCTCCCAGAGTGTCTGAAAACTTGAATACGGATTTAAATGTAGGTAAACATTTATAAATGCTCCTCTTATCTTCTAGGTTCTTTTTTTTCCTACAACTCCTTGGAGAAGTTTGCGTGACATTCTGTTTGACATAAAATCAGCATGTGTCCCAAGTAAATCAACAGCAGCTGTTTTAGATTGTGTTCCAAAATATCATTATGAACCAGGGGAAGAACTGCTTGGGAGCTTGTGATTTCTGATTACACTGATGGAACCTCGCATCTGGATGCTGAGGCCACCAGTAGACAGAGTTCAAGTTGGCTGAGAGATAGTGTCCTGTTTAGCAGGGCAGTGACCTTTGGGGGGAATTTCAGTGTGGTCTTAGGGTTAGAGATGCCAACAAAACAACAACAACCTGGTTACATTCTAGGAGTCATGCATCTGTTGGTTGGAGCTTTTACTCAGAATCCTGGGGATTTCTCTAAATGGGCCAGAACAGCAGTTTAACACTAGGTTTTTCCCTTTCAGAAATGCTTACAGTGTTCTAATGAATGTACAGTACTTTCCTGCTTTGAAGTTTGTAGTATAACATGACGGGCTCATTGTATTATCCAGGATAACTAAGAAAGTTTCTGTTCTATGACTTACAGATTATTTTAGGCTCAAAATAGAACCAGCTCACCTTTAGTCATTGGTTGGGAATTCTTCGGCAATGGCTATGGTACTGCCCTCTGCTTCGGTAGCAGGCCTCTGAGGAGGGGTTAGGCATTTCCCCTTCACCTCCTAACAACTGCTTTTTTGAGCAACATTTTCCCCTTCCACAATGCTGCCAAATGCAGGCCTTATCTGTAGAAGCTATTTCATTGAGTTGCAGGACAATAGCTTCAGACTTTTTGGTGGCACATGCATATTTTAGGAGTTTCAGAGTGGACCCAGTTTACCTGACCCTTCCTTGGGAGCCTTATTTTTCAGGCTTGCTGGGAGCATTGTTATTTTTGGTGACTGTAACAATAGCAACTCTCACGTGTCGTAGCTCCCTCCTTGCCCAGGCAAGCTTGTCCATTGGGCACAATATAGGTCCTGATGCCACCTAATACCCATTAGAATGGCTACTTCAAAACAACAAAAAACAGAAAATAAGAGTTGGCAGGAGAGAGAAATTAGCACATTTGTGCACTGTTGGTGACAATGTCAAATGGTGCAATTGCTATGGAAAACAGTATGGTCATTCCTCAGAAAGTTAAAAATAGAATTACTATATGTCTAGTAATTCCACTTCTGGATATATACTCAAAAGAATTGAAATTAGGGTCTTGAACCCACTTTAAACATTATTTTGGTTGTGAAACATTCTCCAACTCCATCAGAAATCCTCTTATTTTCCTCTCTATTATTTCATAATATCTTATACAGTGTATCAAATGCCTAGCTTTTGCATCCATTTTCCCCATTACACCATGAGCTTAAATATAAGGACAATGTTCAAATTAGTTAAAACATTTTAGTCTACAAAAAAAAACAAACAAAAAAAGAAATCAGGGTCTTGAAGAGTTACATGTACATCCATGTTCACAGCAGCATTATGCAAATAGCCAAAAACACGGAAGCAACCCAAGTGTCCATTGACAAATGAATAAACAGAATGTGGTATATGCATGCAATCAGTGTTACTCAGCCTTAAGAGCTAAGGAAATTCTGACATATGCTATAGCATGGATGAAACTTGGGGACATTATGCTAAGTAAAATGAGCCAGTAAAATACTGTATGACTCCACTCACATGAGGTGCTTAGAATAGTCAAATTTATTAAGACGGAAAGTAGGATGGCGATTTCCAGGGGCTACGGGTAAGAGGAAATGGGCATAGAGTTTGTTTCTCAAGATGAGTAGAGTTCCGGAGTACAACAATGTGAATGTGTGTCATACTATTGAAAGGTGCACTTAAAAATAAGGATGGGCAATTTTATGTTTGTATATTTAACCACAATTAGAAATTTAAAAATAAATAAATAAATAAATAAATAAATAAATAAATAAATGGTCTCTGTAACTCATCTCAGGATTTTAAGGAACTGCCAGATTTGACCTTGTACTCCAGATTCCCTTACACATCATACCTGTCTCTGGACTGACTCTGGAGAGCTGGACTGTAGCCCATAGCTAGTCCACCTTTCCTACATCTACTTCCAGCCTCAGGGCAGTCCCTCCCCAAGCCCTGACCCCACCCGTAAAGAGGGTTTTGGACTTCCTGCTACTCTGGGGAAGGGGTTTGAACTTATCTCCACTGAGCACATATCCTCCAGAGGAACTACTGAAACCATCAGTTTCTCTCACATACAAAAGTGCTGCCTGTTGTAGGGAAACATGTGAACACAAATGTTCATGGCTCCGCTTGTGCTTGCCCGCTGCTTCGGTGCCCTTTTCTTGGGAGCACTTTGGGTGGCACTTGAAACACTTGCTGGTCCCAGACCTCTCTTGTCATAGAAAAATGTTTACCTGAAAAACAAGATTACTTCTTTATTTTAGAATATTTACTGTTAAAACCATAGGGGAAAAGCTTGCAAATATCAGTGCCTTCAAAATGCCTTCCAGGTAGGTCCCAATTACACCACCCTTTAAGGCATGGCTCAAATGCCAGCTGATCCTCGAGTGAGAAGTGATCAATAACTTCCTCTTTTGAATTCCCACAGCATTTTATCTGAAACTCTCTGAAGATATTTAAAGTTTTTATCCTAGATTATGGTTACCAATGCATATCTGTCTTTCATGTAGACTCTGTACAGTGTAAAGTACAGTACTGCTGTGCCTCCAGCCAATGCCTGTGCATGAGGATGCTTGATACATGTTTGCTGAATACAAAACACAGAACTTGAAAGGGTTAAGCTCACTGCAACAATCAAATTGAAAATGGCACAATTTCTGGTTCTGTAGGTTCTCTGTAGGTAGTGCAGATAATCTTAGGACAAGAGTAGTGGATCCCATCTGATTGTCCTAGATTACTCTCTGTCGGCAGCTGTGACTCGCAGGAGCCTGCCATAAAGTGTGAAGTTGTTAATGAGACAAATGCAAAGTGATTTTGACCACTCACCCAAGCCACCGTGAAATCTAATTAACAAGTGTGGTCTTGACCAACATGTGAGAATAAGAGTTCACATGCCTGCTAACAGTGCCAGGGAGACCTTTCAGAGGAAAAAGGACCATCACTGAGGGGAAAAATGGTCATTTCACAGACAGAGGCAGCCTGGCTATTTCACGAGCCCAGGCAGCGTGATCTGTTCAGCCTGGGAGATCCAGACTTAACTACTTACTCTTTCAAGTGAACAACAAAGGATTCTCCAGCTTTTAAAATGTACTTCTTCTGTCCGTTGCTCTCTCCTTCTAACTCATACCAAAGGTCAGAGAAAGGACAAAATATAAATGAAATTACAGGGGAAAAGGTATTGCCAATGCTGCTACTTTCCCCTTGAGGTTAATTTCTATTCAGAATCCTTTTCACCTTGAGAGAGGCAAAATAAAATCAATGGAAAGAGCATTCAAATCGCTCTTTCTCTGGGAAAGAGATCTTGACAAACCCTGCACCCCATTGAGCAAAGCACTCTTGCTCTTCACCTGCATAATGAAGAAGGTTATGTCCCCCTGAATCCTTAAGAGTCAGCCACCTTACCCCACCCATTCACCTAGATCCTAAAGTTACTTTGCAGTGCTTACCAAAAGCAACAAATATGGAAAACACGGTGTTCATGCCTTCTGATTTACTGTGTGACCTTGCACAACCAGGGAGTATGTGGATGAATCCCGAACACTGGCACCTCGCAAGCCCCCTTCTGTGTGACATTATGTCTCCCCCTTCATTAGCCAACCCTACAGTACTCATATAGACAAGGTTTTCATCATTATTCAGTGCTGAGTGCCAACAATAAGCAAAGTGCAGAACATACATTTAGATACTATTTCTCCAGAGGGACGTGCATGGTGGATGCAGAGTGAAATGATAAAGCAGTGCAGTGCTTAGGGGACGAGGGCAAATACCTGGGGCTGTGCTATTTCCCTTTTCCTAGAGGAGCCTGGCAGAAGGTTTTTCTTTTCTCACGATCTCCTCCATTCCCCACCCCACCAGCCCAGCCCTGCTTTTGCTCTCACATCAGATGTGCTTGCAGATGCAGGGACTGGCTCTGGCTCTTCTGAGTTTCTGAACCATATGTCTAAACCCTTTGTTTTGAAAAGTGTTTGGGTTGTTCTATCAGAGAAATTGACTCACATCCAAACCAGACAGTGTGCGCTCTCTGCTTTAGGGGTAGAAGGGATAGTGTTCTGAGAAAGCCAATGCCACCCGAGTATATGTACACTGATCAGATGACAGTCACAGAGCTGGAGAAGTATGTTCAGATATGTCCCATAATCTAACATGTGTGAGTTGATTAAAAGAGTCCTGGGGCTTTCTTGATGGAAAATTCAAAGGCTTTAGACCAGATTTATAAAGGAACTTCTATTATCCCCTTTCCAGTCTCTTTCCCCTGAAAATTTGATCTGATTCCTAAAAGTAAGAGAGTAATCCTGGGATGCTTCATTCATTAATGTCATTCAGGTAACATTCATTAGGCATCTGCTGCTTGCAAGTATGGTTCTCCAGAGAAATTAAAAGGGGATATTAAGGCCTCCATATCTACTTGGCTTTGAGGGCAAAACCCACATATTTTTATTCTTCTATTCCCCCCCACCAAAGGTTTGCTCAACAAATATTTGATGATTGAATAAAGAAACAAATAATTACGTGTAGAAAAGTATTATTTTCTGAACAGAGGTACCATACATGGTAGCTGTCATTTACTGAGGGCATATTCTGTACTAGGCTTTTTATAGTTCTTGTCTCACTGTGATTTCTCATGTTATAGATGAGGAAGCTGAGGTTGGACAGGCTATCACCTTGTCTAATCTGACATGGCTCAAAGTGATGGAGTAAGATTTGGTAAGATAGAGCACCCAAATTACTCTCGGTATTTGTAGATGGATTAGGCCTCCAACATATGAGTCTCCAGGCCTATCTGGTTGCCCATCACTGCCACATGGTGCTGTCCTCATCGAGCCTGAGCTGACCTAGGAAAGTGAGCCTGTAATTTAGAAGGTTACGGCTCCCTTTAAAAGCGGCAATCAAGTGCATGTGTGTTATTGTAAATGCATTGCCGGTTATTTCCGGGTCTGACCCATCGCCCGAGATGATGATTTTAGGATGATTTTAGCAAAGCCCTGAAGCTGCACAAGCACAGAGGAGGCAGCCTCCTCTCTGGAGTGAGATCCCTGCGTAGTGCACAGTGTTTAATTGATGCCTGATCAAATGCAAATCTCATTTGAATGTGGAAATTAAAGTTCTCTACAGTGAACTCTAAGGGATTTTGTCAACATGAGATAACTCTCTTCCAAGATAATGACTAAATTTAATCTCACATAAACCTGATAACAGGCAATTCTCCTGACAACTGTGTAGCTGCTGGGCTGGTGTGGGAGTTGTGAGGAGCTGAGCATCTACAGAAGCACTGGAGTGTGGTATGTGAGGGAAGTGGTGAGCAGAGAACAGGACATACCCACGTCAAAGAGGCCTGCCCAGGCCTCTGAGAGCAAGTGCAGCTTAGTCAGAGAACCCCAAAGATATCATCTGAAGTCTTAGAGGCACTTTTGGATGTATTCATTTCTATTTTTTCCTGCCTCATTAAAAAAAAAAATGATTATGCTCTTCTTCCTCAACAATGCCGGCCCTAGGAATTGGCTTCTCCACCTCAGGGCAAAAGAAAAGTACAATATTTCCCTCATATGCTGATCTAGAGATACTTGAGCCTCTCATTTATTGCCCATGATGGATTGGGTGCACAGGAGTGAGCCAATGAGCGAGTTCCTAGATCTTCCTAAGTGGACTTTTTAAAAAACGTAAATCCTCTTATCTGGGCTCTGCTAGAACCTGACCTTGAATGGTTTTTTGAGAGTGATCAGTGCCTCCAAGGCCCACATGGGCCCCCTGCCCCTTGCTTCCTGGGCCATATGGAAGGCAGGACTAGTCAGTAGGCCCTAGCCAGGGGCCGTCTGCGTGGGTCCTGGAAATGTGGTGGGGATGGGGATTGCCGTCTTTCTGCTGTTTGGGACTTTTTACCCGTGAGTGTCTACAGAGCTAGCTTCACTTAGCCTCTCATTGCACCGCTTCCTTTCCAATCTCCCCAATTCCTCTCTCAGCCAGACCTGGTTCTCCAAGAATACTCAGAGTGGAAGAAGCAGGCAGAGTACTTTGGCCACTTTTGGTGATTACTGGTCACCGGTGGTTTGACCCTGTTCCTGTTGGAGGTTCATGGTCCTGCCACCAGTTCTCCTAGTTGGTGAGGGCTGGATAAGGCCTTTGGCTGCCAAGACTGGGACCCAGAACTGCTCCACACTTGGGACTAAAGGAAAGATGCTGCGGTTATGGACTGGAAGCCACCACCATCTGCATGACTGGCTTTCTTACGGAGGGGTGGATTACACAGACACAGACAGCAGGGACATCCAGATGGACATGGCTCTCTAGTCCTTTATTGGCTGACCACAATCACCTTTTTCTGACCTTTGGAAATTACAGTGCTGTGTTCTCTTGACTCCTAGCCTGAATGCTAAGGCAGAGTGTCTGGGAAACCACGCCCAGCATGTGCATTGTGGCTGTTTTGTTATCCGTCCCCCCCCCCCCTTCTAATCAATCATGCAATCCAAGAATTGGCTAAAATTACGTGGGCTCTAGGAACTTACATTATTGAGGGACACAATATTAGCACAGACATAGTAACTGAGAACAATAGAAAGGAGGCTAAATGACTGCAGAATTGTGTGCAACCGTTTGAAAGGGTTGTAGGAGGAGCCTTGAGGGCGATGGTAGGCAGCCAAGAAAGGCTTTGAGAGAAAGTAACTAAAGCTGGGTGTTACAGAATGTGCCAGATTTGAGTAGGGGAAAGCACTGGGGAGGAGGGAGGGAGGAGGAAATTCTAGGAGCCAAGAACAAAAGGGAGGCTATGGGAGGCTAAAGAAAAGCAGTACAACTCTACGCCAGGGAAGGACAGGCTGTCAGGGTTTTTAACTGTGGACTAAGTTCCTGAGGGCACTTGTTCAAGGCAAATCCCTGTGACTCAGTCACACGTCCAGGATCCGCTAGGTGACCTCTCAAGGTCAGTGAGCAGCCATGGTGGCAGAATGCTGTGGTGTGTGTAGGCTCAAAGCACTTCTCTCTTAACCATGTTGCATTTGCTCCCACTCATAAGCCCTTTAAAGCTTGCCAAAACACAGGTGCACTTTTGTTTTGATTACAAATTTAGAGAGCGGCTGGGGGGACTTTCTGAATGGTGAAGTTGCTGTTGCTTCTGCATCTGCTCATATTCTTCAGATTGCTGTGGCCTGAGAGGTAGGGGGAGGGGAGCTTTCCCTTCCCTCAACCCTTCCCTTCCTCCAATCCACAGACACACACACCCTTTGGAAGCAGAGGGTGCTGGCCTCCTCCTTCTTGTCACTGATGCCCCACAGTGCCAAGTGCTGACAGGAGGTCCTGGCTGCTTTCAGCTGAGCATTAGCCTTAATGGGTTTGGCAAGACTTTAAAATAATCACAACGAAGTGTGTGTGTGTGTGTGTGTGTGCACACGCGCGCGTTGGAGGAGAGATGTGATGACTGCCTGAGCTCAGATCACAGGAGGCACTGCACAGCCTGCCGGAACAGCTCCAAAGGTCTGATGCCAAAGGTCTGTCTGAGCTGAATAGAAATCTGGAGTGACTTTATCAGAGAAATTGGTACATGAGTAAAGCTGTAAAGAGTCACGAATCTTAACTTGAGTTTAGCACTCCAAGGATAAGGTTTCCCTGGTGTTACTCAATTACTCCCTCCGGCTCAGCCAATCTGCAGAACGAATGGGGAGGCTTAGCGAGGAAGAATGGTGGAGGGAAGATGGGGCAGGTGGAGAATGGAGGGAGCTGTGGCTGGACATGGTTGGCTTTGTCTGTGGGAGGTGAAATTTTGGGGCACTGATTTCAGTCCAGTAATTAGATACCTAGGACGGGTGTTATAGTTAAAAAACAAGATAGAACTTTGACCAGGTTGGATATTGAGTTTTTAGTTAAATTGACATAATGTACACAATGTCTCTGAAAGAAAGGGCAGGCTTTCCGAGGGGTGGAGAGGAAGGGTGTTGCCTACCAAATCTTTCCTTCAGGATTTGTGGCAGGAGGACTGTGCTCCTGCCCAAGCCACTCAGGCCTATGACTTCCAGGTGCGGCCAACATTGTAGTGAGAGCATGCTCCTTTGTCCCCAACCCCAGGGCAGAACTCAGGGACACTTCAGTGGAGCCTCTGTAGGCAACAGTTTGAGAACAGCCAGGGGGTAATAGTTATCAAAAGCTATCCTGGGTTTTATCTTCATTTCTGCCAGAGATTCCCCCTTCCATCCTGGCACCTTTGTCTTCTAGCTCCACATGCCTGTGGTTAGGACAGAGCTGTGAAAGCATTTCTTTTTCAGAGTCATCGTGAGGACCTGTTCTGGGCCAGGCATGGTCAGGCCAGGCAGCGGGCACGCTCCAGCCCAGCACGGCTCTGCAGGGGGCTGGCCTCCAGTCTGGGCTGGGCCTGTCCTCAGTGGGCCAGGGGTCTTCCTCAGAGTTCTGTTTGATTGCACACAAACCAAGCAGAATGGAGAACAGATGCTAAGAAAATGGGGCTATTGACTGAAACTTGCGGGAAGAATGTGTGGCTGGGCCCAGGGCTCTGCTGGAAACCATTCAGAGAGCAGCATAGTTTCTCTCTCTCTCTCTGTCTTGCTCTGGGACTTGCCAGGCTCTGACTCTCCACGGGTGGGTGGCTGTGTATCTGCTTTATTTTTCTCTCACTGCACCAACCTTGGCTATTTCTTGAAGCAAATGGCAGAAGATGGCCACCTCTTAGCTCCTAATTTTACAAAGTCCTCAGTTCAGGCAAACAGTCCAGCTGGTCCTCTCAGGGACAATTCCAAAGTCAGAGCAAGGAATCTGATTAGTTAAGAGTAAGTGAAAGCAGATTAAAGAGTTTGGAAGGAAGTGTAGTGATTCCCTGAGTTCTGATCATAGGAGCCTGGGTGTAGAGCAGCAACAAAGCTATGGTCCTAGGGTGGCGGGGGCGGGAAGAATGGGTAGTAGAGAGAAGGTCATAGAGTGTGAACTTAGCTACCTGAACTGTGGGGGGTTGGGGGGGTTATGGTGGGGTAGAAACCTCCAAAGGCATTTACAACTTCAGAGAGATAACCAGAGAGAGGAAAGCTGGACTTACCCTTTTATCTAGAAAAAAATTTTGAAGGCACCCTCCTATTGTGCACTTCAGCAAAATTGCTCATTAGCATGGCCCTCATGAATCCAGAGATTTGGTCCCAGATTACCTAATCATCTCCTGGCTTCCCAGGGTGGATATGCTGATAATGTGCTGGGGAGCCGTTTGTGAATTTACATTTTCTTTAATATGCATTGGGCACAGATGGTTACCAGGTTGTCTCTGTTCCATAAGTTTCATCACAGGCTGATCAAAATTTAGTGCAAGCAGGTTTAGAGGGACAAGCTTTTAGGCTTGAAATGTGCATATAAATAAAAATGTTGCTGTAGCAGCTCCATTGTTAATGAAAGAAAAATGATCCATGTCCTCTTCCGGGATAACGGAGTCTCTGAATATATTTATTTCAAGATTTAGGTGCTGGGGGAGCAGGCCACAAATCACAGAGCAACCATTAATGAGCCTCTGTCCCTAACTGTTAAGCTTATTAACTGCCTGTTACCTACAGCTCTATATCCCACCTGGGGACACAAAATGGATGCTTCGGCAATGCAGAGGCTGAAAAGTACAGAAGTTAATCAAAAGCGTGTGGGGTGAGAGGGGGGAAGGGGAATGCAATCAGAAGACATGCGCTGGCTGAGATTGTTGGAGGACCGGGAGTTTGCTGGAGGAAGGATCTGATGCTGGCGGATCTGAGATTTGGCTAATTAAATTCACCAGTCCTTTAGTCAGTCCTTCTCACTCTGCATGCTGAGGACATGAAAGGTGCAGTCCCGGACTTCGAGGCACCTGCATGCTAATTGAGTGAGCAACTCAGCATATCTGGATCAGATGGATTCTGATGGAAAGCAGATTCAGGACAGTTAGGCAAAGGCTGTGTGAGTAAGTGCTAAAATACTAAATAAAAATAGGGGAGTGTGACAGAGTGGAAAGAGCCCTTAGCTAGGAGAGAGGAGACCTTGGGTTTTGTTCCAGTTCCCCCATGTGACAATGGCGTTACAATTCACTCTCTCCCAGTCTGAGTTTTCTCATCGATAAAAGAGTTTAAACTTGGTCATTGCTAAAGAGTAGTCATGAAATACACTTTTATGTATTCATGGAACAGAACTAGGGACAGAAAAGTGCTTAGAGGAGGGGAACCTTGATTTGAGTACTTAGCAAAGCACAAGATTTAATTCCTAGAGCAGAAGGAGGCAGCCACTCTTGGCAGGGAAACTTGCAATGCCTCGGGCCTAGAGGTGGGTGGGTGTATGCAGAGGAGATGGCCTGCATCCTGGGGACGGGAGCCAAGGAAGGAGGGGAGTGCATACAGATTACAGGCAAAGAGACGGACAGAATCAGGTAGGGGGCAGGCAATGCAGAGTGCAATACTTGGACCTACAGCTATGTTCTTTAACACAAATATTTCAGGAATTTTCCTACTCTCCTACTTTAAGGCAAGGTTTTTTTTCTACTAAAAGCAGCAGCAGTCTTTTAAAAGTAATTTGAAGGCAGAGATAAATACTGAAAACTAAAAAGCCTTGGCTCTATGATTAATTTAAGGAATCATCTCAAATTTAGAAAATTGCTTAAATAAAAGGAGATACAAAATTACATCAGTGTGCCTCCATATGTTAATTACGGCGATTTTTCCTCTTGTTTTTCTGCTTCTACTACAGCTATGTCCCATCTATCACTTGGTTTGAGACGTCATGATCAATTGACTGTACCATAAACAACATGTTGTACATGTGGCAAATGATAACATCATTTAACTCGGCACAGGGCAAAAAAATTCTCTCATTTTATCTTTCCAGTCTTTCAGAAGAGAAAAAGAACAGCCTTGAGTTAATTTCTTCCTGAGGTAAGCAGACAGTCTTTGTGGACCCTATGGAAGCAGAGAAACAGGATAGAGCCCAGAACTAGACCCACTCTGACGCCATCTCCACATAGACGCATCTGTACCCCAGTTCCCTGGCACATAGTAGGAGTTCAACTGCTGTATGTTAACCGAATCACCACTCCTAGTTTTAGTATCTTTGATAGCTGGTAAATTATAGAAAGTTGATGTTTATTACCGGAAGGGGTGTTTTCCACGTGGAGGAGAGTAAATCTTTTCTGCTGGCAGAAAATAGGTAAATACAGAGGATCTCATCATGACCTCTACTTAGCAGTCACCTAATTAATTCCACATGGAATTAACTGGTGTTCTTCTGTTTCTTCTCTCGCTTATGGTGGCTGAAGCTCTCGGCACACTGGATGCGTACAGCCAGTCGGCCACTCAAAATGATGCCTATGTCCTGCTCCCTTGGTTATCTGTAGGCCTGTCCTTAGATTGTAATTACAGAATGAAATGAAGTATCACACAAACTGATAATACATGTAAGAAAAGAAATTTTTTTTTCTATGAGAAATAAGGTTATTGCTTTGAGGGAACTGAATAAAATCAGGTGCTTGAAAGTGTATGTTAAGTCAGTGGATGAGACACCCATAAATGATCGAAAAGAACTAAACACCTAAAAGCAATTCCCTTTCAACTTGAAAGAAACGAAACCTGGAAATAATTGGTGATGTATGGGTTGCATGAGTGTGCTTAATGTAAGAAAGGCAATATGCAACTCCAATTGGCAAACGCCCACTCAAAGAAAGTACGCTTTAAGTTTCAAGGGGAAAGAAATATTTAAACTGTATATGCTATAATTTTTGAAAATGGTTTACTGTTTTGATAAATTTTATACAGTCAACTATTTTTACTGATTGGTAGGTAGCATAAGAGGAGTTCTACTAAAAACAAATTTAAGAAATTCAAAATGAATTAAGCCACACAAGATCAGCAGTGTATTTTTGCAATGAAAGCACATGATTGGTGGTCACAACCCTGGAGACTGCTACAATCTGAGAGTTTAGCCAAGCACCCCCAAATGGAACGTGACCCAGGCAGTGTGTGTCCTGTGGAAGGGGATGGAGCCTTCCATAATACATCTGTCCTGCAATCAGCTGCTTTTTTTAAAAAAAGATATTCTCTTGAAGAGCCAGTGCCATTTATTTATTTATTTTTAAATATATTTTTTATTAATTTCAGAGTGGAAGGGAGAGGAAGAGAGAGATAGAGATATCAATGATGAGAGAGAATCAATGATCAGCTGCCTCTTGCACACCCCACACTGGGGATTGAGCCCACAACCCGGGCATGTGCCCTTGACTGGAGTTTAACCTGGGACCTTTCAGTCCGCAGGCCAACACTCTATCCACTGAGCCAAGCTGGCTAGGGCTAATTGCTTTTCTTACACATAGCTCTTGCTCTCTTTTTCTCTGGGTAATATTTTTACAAAAAAAAAGTTTATCTTGAAATATTTTATTTTATTTTTTTGCAATTATATATATATATTTATTTTTAATATATATATTTTTATTACATAAAGTATTACAAAGACTAGTACATATATCTCTTTTTTCCCCCTGCTCTTCCCCCAGCCTCCCCTTCCCCGCAGTGTTTTGTGTCCATTGGTTATGCTTAAATGCATGCATAAAAGTCCCTTGGCTGATCTATTAACCCCCCCCACCAAACCTCCCTGTCCTTGTTGCTGTAGTTTGACAGTCTGTTTGATGCTGCTCTGCCTCTGTATCTATTTTTGTTCACCAGTTTATAATGGTTATTATTATCCATAGATGAGTGAGGACATGTGGTATTTTTCTTTCATTGACTGGCTTATTTCACTTAACATTATGCTCTCTAGTTCCATCCATGCTGCTGATAAGTATACTATAATGAACTTCCATATACTCTTTACCTGGATTCACCAATGCTAATTTTGCAATTGCTGCTGTTTCTCTTTGTTTTTTCATACTACACACAAAACTCTCTCTCTCTTTTTCTTTTTCTTCTCTTTCCCCTGCCCTACTCCTGCTTCTTTTCTTTCTCCTGTCTCTCCTCTTCCTTCCCCTCTTCCTTCTTATTAGTAAACTTTCTAAATGATTTGAGTGTTGCAGATATCATGAATTTTGCTCCTAAATACTTCTGTGTGCATCTCTTAAAAACAAAAATATTCTTTTACATTCCCAGGGAAGTTCACATTGATATAATAATATTCTCTGATATATGGTTCATATTTAGATAGCATTTCATTAATATCATTTACATCACTTTTCTCTTGATCTAGAATCACTCATTTACTTTTGGTAGGGATATTACGTAAGTAATATTGTGTCCATCTCAATGCATCACTCCAGTTGACACCTGGTGTCAGTTTGTCCCATTACTGGTGATGTTACCTTAGACTGTATGGTTATCCATTGTAATGTTATCATGTTCTTTTTAGTAATTCACATTTGGACACTTATACAGTATCCTGTTTCCCATCAAACCTTCACTCAAGAATTTTTTAAATTTGAATTCCTTATTGTTTAAAGTATTACATGGTCTTCTTCCCCCCCACCATTGACTTCTCCCCGGCTGCCCCCCCCCAGCACATGCCTTCACCACCACCCCCACTTATAGGCATGCATACAAAGTTCTTTGGTTGATCTCTTACCTCCTCACACCCCACCTTCTCTCATAGGTTGGACTGTCTATTTGATGCTTCTATGACTCTCGTTCTATTTTTGTTCATCAGTTTATGTCATCCTTTGATAATCTTTCCTAAATTAGTTATTACTATTATGATTGTCAAATGCTGTACCTAGTTTTCTCTACCTCCTTACTTTCAAATGTAAAATTCTATGCATTTGCTAGAAATTAGAGGTGGGGGTGTAGAAAAAGAACCTGAATTTCTTTCTTTCCTCATACTTGGTCATTGAAGTAGAAATAGATTCCTTAATCTATTTATTTTGCCCCACAAGTTATATTCTAAATTCTTGGGGCTCTCATGCTCATGAATATCCTTCCCTCCTTCTTCTTTATGCCACCTTCTAGAGTAGTGGTTCTCAACCTGTGGGTCGTGACCCCTTTTGGCCTCAAATGACCCTTTCACAGGGGTCACCTAAGACCATCCTGCATATCAGATATTTACATTACGATTCATAACAGTAGTAAAATTACAGTTATGAAGTAGCAACGAAAATAATTTTATGGTTGGGTCACAACATGAAGAACTGTTTTAAAGGGGAAGAAGATTGAGAACCACTGTTCTAGAGTGTCTGAGTGCTTTTAACCCTTTTGCTCTCTATCTCTCATATTTCTTCCATTTTCTTTGTCCAGCTTTAAAACATGGGAGATCAGTCATTTTCTGTTCTACTCATTTTTTCCCCCTTCAAATGCAGTGTGTGGGATAAGAGGGTACCTATGAACCTATCAAGTCATGAGTATAGAGGGAGAGAAGGAGAAGAAGCCCCTTAGAGATCTGTCCTCAGAGGGAATAGCTGAAAAACACACCAGGTGTCTTGTCTTGCATAACAAAGACTAGTCTGATGGCATGGCATCTCCTCTCATTACTTTATTAGGCTAAGTGAGTGTCCTTTTACTTCCTAGCCTTGAGATACTTCTTTTGCTTTATTTAAAGCCTACAGTTATCTTATTTACATCTTGCAATAACCATATGTCATAGGTACTATTATTAGGGTCTCCAATTCACATATGAGGAAACTGAGGCTAACAGAGATCAGCCTGAGGTTATCTTATCTAATAAAAGAGTAATATTGAAATTGACCATTTCTACGGGACACCTAAGCCATGCCCACCAGCCAATCAGAGCAGCTGTATGCAAATCAACCCAGCCAAGATGGAGGCCGGCAGTCACGGAGCTAGAGTAAACAAGAGGCTTCCATTGCACCAGGAGGAAACTGCCTGCCTAGGCCGGCTGGGCTTCTTTCTGCTCACAGCAACATTCTTTCAATTATAGAAGCCACAGAGCTGAAGCCAACAGGAGGCTTCATTACCTGCCTAGGCCTGGGCTTAAAGCAACAGTTTCAATTATAGAAGATAAATAAACCCCAGAAACCTGCTTCCAGCCAGCCTTGCTGAGACGTTGGGTCAAGGGAGCTGTGGGCAGCCTGAAAGCCTGAAAATGGCCCTCAGCCCCGCACCCAGGCTGGCCAGGTACCCCAGTAAGGATCCAAAACCTGAAGGGACTGTGAGCAGCCTGAAAACGGCCCTCAGCTCCTCACCTAGGCTGCCCAGGTACCCCAGTAGGGACCCAAAACTTGAAGGGACTGTGGGAAGCCTGAAAATGCCCCTCAGCTCCTCATCCAGGCTGCCCAGGTGCCTGAGTAGGGACCCAAAACCTGAAGGGGCTGTGGGCAGCCTGAAAACAGCCCTCAGACCATCACCCAGATTGGCCACACCCCAATGGGGTGAGGGTCCACACTGGGGGACTTGGCCAGCCTGCAAACAGCCATCAGCCCCTCACCCAGGCTGACCAGGCATACCAGCAGGTGGACATCCCCAGAGGGGTCCCAGCCTGAGAGAGGGCACAGGTCAGGCTGAGGGACACCTCGAGTGCACAAATTTTTGTGCACTGGGCCCCTATTATAGCTGATAAAAAGGCAGTTTGTTTCCAGGAGACATGACACTCATTTGCCACCATATTTCTAGAAAGTGAGAAAAATAAGTGGCATAAAGCTCATGCACATAGTATGGGATTACCTTCTGGCCTTGCAGTTAGAATTCACTGACTAAATTTTGAATTAAATTATGCTTTCCAATATAGTAATCTTGGTGATATGCTTTCTCTTAAGTGGCAACTCTTCTTCTATCATAGCTGATCCTCATGGGAAATAAAACAGCCACACCAACAGATGGTAGCTGGACGCCAGGAAGAAATCAACAGAAGGTCCTGAATGGCCCACTATTCTGACATACCCAGCCCCAAGGGAACCGTTTGCTCACACACTGATAAAGCTGAAAAAAGAAGAAAATCATGCATTGTGTTCCATTGATCTCATTTTTCAAATATTTTACTTTTCGGCATCTGCTCTTACTATAATAAGAATGAAGTGGGGTGGATGGAGGAAACAGGATTCAGTGATCACTAATAGGCCTCTTCTAGGTTCATGAATCTAAATGTGAGTTGTTAGTGTAATCATTTAGTTCCAGAACACCAATGACATCTTTATTTATGTGACACACAAACATGACCTACACTGAAGTTAATCCTGATGTTGAAACCACTGTAAAATTCAAGACAGTACTCTCCTAATTGGTTTTTGGAGCAGAGACTTTTGGTGAATAAATTCTCCTAAGATAAGGAAGAACTAACTCTGAGATCATTATCATATTCAGAAGACAAATGCATCACCTCATGAAAATGTCAATGGGCAGCATTAATTGGAAGCAGAGGTCTGGCTGGGAGTTCCCTGTAGCTCCAAGGAGCCCTAGAGGCTGGCATCCATGGAGCACATCTTTCTAGAACTGGGCAGGGAGTGTTTTAAGCCCCTTAGGCATCCTGGTCCTCTTCCTTCCCTCTTACTCTGTGTCAGCCTTTGTTCTTAGTTTTCACCTACACACACACACACACACACACACACGCGCACACACACACACACACACACACACCGTCTTCTCTTTAGCAGTGTGCTCCGCATTTCTGCTATACATTGCTGGCATGAGCCTTGAGGATCAGGATGCAAAGGAAAGAGAACAAAGTCAGTAAAGATACTGATTTCAAAGGAAACAATAATGAGACATCAACCTGAAAAGTACTTGAGAATGGGCTGGAACATCTATAAGGCGTATAATACATGAGGATTCACCTTCCCCATGTCTTCTTCTGGCTATTATTTCTCCTTTGGAAAGGTCAATGCACAACAACAAAATATACACAAACAACAAACAGCCTAGCCTAATTTTAGCTCCACAGTTGCTTGTGTTTCTTTTGTTTTCACTTGAAAATCATGCCACCCTACTGTATTTTATTTGTTTTTTGTTAGTACTGTATTTTACTTATTTTGTTACTGCCTCAGATTCTTTCTAGGACAGGAGGGACTCAAACAACAAGAAGTGTGAACAACTTGTCTAATTGTCAAAAGCAATCAATGTGTCTCTATTATTAATAATGATAATCTACACTCATACTGTATGTACCATTTGCCAGGCACTGTTCTATCATATCACATATATTGACTCACTTAATTCTCTAACACCCCATAAGTTAAGCATCATTATTACCCCCTCCTTCGCTTTGATAGGAGAGAAAATGGAAGCTTAGAGCAATTAAGTAACTCCTGCAAATTCACAAATTAAGGAGTGGTGGAACTGGGACTTATAATCATGAACTCTGAGTTCAGACTCCAGGCCTTTCAGGTGTGATGTTGCCTCCTTCTGACACACTATTACGGGTGTGATGAGTGAAAGCATAGGAATAAGCGCATCCGTGCTCGGTGAACTGGCACTAGCTATTCCGGGGATGAGACAGTGACTGCACACAGCTACCCTTTAGGAACCAGAATACATATAGATTTAAATACAACCCAATCCATTTGCTAAGTCTCAGCAGATCCTACTAGAGATTTCCACTTTAACATGGATTAGTGGTTTTAATTCTGCAAAAAGACTTTTGCAAAAGACTGGTAACTTTAAACTCTGATAAGAAATATGCTTCCCTTGAAACTCTCACCTTCTCTTGGGCATTTTGGATATCTTGCCTTTTCTTTATCTTCTATGGCTGTCCCTTGTCACAGCTCCAGTCCTTTTTCTACCTGATGAGCAGTGGTTATTTGTCTCTGAATGCCATCTGGGACTGTTTCTATCTGAACCTCATTGGGCTCTTTTGCTAGAGAGTAAAACTCACTTGGCTCAGAGGCCATGGTTGGGGGCAGTTGATGGATCCTGCATTCCTTTGAGAATTGGGCATTGGAGGGTTTCCTTGAGACACCCATTTACTTCAAAGCTGACCTGTGCTGCTTCTGTGTTGGCCCAGACTTGCACTGTACTCAGCCTTGGTTAGGGAAATACGGAGGGACATTTTGACTTTTATATTTGGGGATACTGTCCAGGCTTCAGTAAAAGTCCTAACTGATTCCAGGTCCTTCGATGTGCTGATGAGGATGTCCAGCTAGAAGGAAAGAGGCAAACTTTCTTCTGAAATGGAACCATTGGCTTGGGCCTCTCCTCAGCTCCTGCCAGTGGAGCCAGAAGTGTTGGTGAATTGTTTTTCACTTGATTCCACCTGCTTTTAGATGGGAGTGATGGAGAAGAGAAGGAAGCAAATAAACGTGTTGCGCTGGTTACATGCCATTTGTACAAAAGGATTAGTTTGTTAGCACTTACATCTTAACTAAGAAATTGCTTTACAAGACAAGGACCTCTATGCTTGGTGGGAGGCTGCTCCTCCGTTCGGAAATCATTAAAGGTCAGTTTCAAGATTTTCTGTCTTTAATGATATCCCAACAGTATAATTTCCCTTCAAGCGTGATTATTTTGAGTGACCACACTGGTTGAATTGTCTCTGCCCATGTTCTCTAGGAATGATTTCTCAGGACACAAAAATGCTTCAGTGACTTCTGTTTAGCTGACAACTTTTATTTGTTTTTGACACATTCCTGACACACATGGTTATATGTGTGATGGACTGAGGAGGCCCTTGACTACATCTTGTACCTTTCCCACCTTAGTGAGGATGACTATTCAGCGTTTTCCCTGGCTGGTCCAAATTTATACTTCTTGTTCCAGCATTATTATGAATAATGATTCTTTCCCTCTAAAAATTGTCACAGTTTTGATGGTGAATTATCTGGTTTATACTATTTTTAGGGGATCCATTACAAATGCCATCCAGTGGGCATCAGAAAACTGGGGTTTAGCACTAGAAAGTTTCTTCTAAGTCCTGGATTGTCCATGAGCAATGGGACAAGTAAATTTACAATCTCCTGAAGCTACAGTTTTCTCATCAAGAGAATAGAAATAACAACACCTTGTAGAATTTTTGTGAGAATTAACTGGGTCAATATATTATGAAAACACCCAGAAGTATGCATAAAACCAACAGGGAGTAACAACAATTGCTTAAGGAAGAAGTCTTCACCTGAAGTGAGAGTAGGGATGGATTATAACTAGCTGCAGTTTAAATAAATTTTTTTTTTTGTGTGATGGAAATGGGGCAGAGAATTGAGTGAAAGAAGAGAATGAGTAAAGGAGGAAATGCTTTAGAACTGCAGTGTGAGACACAGGAATACTGATTCCAAACATCACGTGAAAATCATTTCCTCTCAGGGCTGTGTAATAACTGCATGTGGATCCCCCAGGGCATGAGGGAGGTTTCTCAGCTTATTTCATGCCTTGAGTCTCTTGACACTTTTCTATGTTCCAGCCCCTCTCTCAGGTGGTTCAGTTTCCTGAGAAAACATGGCATTTCTGTGGGAAGGCTTGTGGGTGCCCTGGGACTTAAGTTTTCAATAACTGAATGAAATGAATACAGAAAACAAACAAACAAACAAACAAACAAACAAACCAGATCACCAGGCTGGCAAGACCAAGAGGAAAAGTAATCCAGATACAAACATTTTTAGGCAGCTGGCTTCAGCGGGTTAGACATGAATTACAATACAGTGATGGGTGTCAGGTATCTGCAAGATGTAAAGGTCCAGAAACAGCCAGATCCTCTTTTTAACTCTATGACCCATTTACTACCTCACTTGGCATAAAAAGTAACTACTTACATGAGAAGTTTTTAACCTGCTTTTACGTGAAGTTCTCATCATCAATGTAGTGCATATTTATTATGGAAATATTATCAACGTGGCGACATTCAAATGCAACCTCTATTTTGGCTTGTTTTATTTGATCATATTTTTACAATTTTGTATTCCCCCTTTCACCTTCATATTATGCTATTATTTTATCATGTTAAAATTCCATTGGATTAATTTTCCAAAACTTACCTAATTATTTTCCAAAGGTTAGATCTCATTTGCTTCAAGTTTATGAAATACCAATCTTCCTGTATAAATCCTTGTCTGCATTTGGGATTACAATTAACTTTTGAACACTAAGGGGGTTAAGGGCTTTGAACCTCATGCAATTGAAAATGTGCTTTTGACTCTGCAGGTAGTCATTAGTATTAGCTGTTTTAAGCAACCACAGATAAAAAAAACAGTAGAGTAAAACCTCAATATATAGTAAACTAATTCGGGTAAGGAGGTATCCATTAAAACCAAAAGTCCATTATGTAATAATGTAGGTTTTCCAAATTAAATGTTAAAAAATTGATAGTTTACCTGCTTTTCCTTATGTAGACACTTTTGTGTAATTAAATTAAATATGTATGAAAAGTTTAATATTACAGAAAAGTTTTCTATATGTATTGCTGTAGTTTAAAAAAATATATTATTGATTTCAGAGGGGATGGAAGAGAGAGATAGAAACATCAACAATGAGAGAGAATCATTGATTGGCTGCCTCCTGCATGCCTCACACTGGGGCTCGAGCCCACAACCTGGCCATGTGTCCTTGACCAGAATTGAACCCGGGACCCTTCAGTTTATAGGCTGATGCTCTATCCACTGAGCCAAATAAGCTAGGGCTATATTACTGTAATTTTAAATTTATACTGACTAGGTCTAGTAATGTGTGCATTCACCAGTCACCTCAAGTAAACAAATGCACACAGATGGGGCCTGGCTTAGCTCAGGTGGGAACACTGGCCCCAGGTAAAACTGCTGCAGAAAGATGGGCCACTCAGCCCAGAACCAACGAACACACAAAATTCGGTGTGATCATGTGCTAATCATTTGCTAAATATTGTTTATGACTCTTGGATTTAAATATGTAGACTATAGTTATAGATATATAATATCTATTTATATCGGCAAAATTACTAGTATTTTTTCCAACATATGGCCTGTTTGCCAAAATTTGTTAAGAATAATAGTAAATTAATAACAAAAATAATCTTTTAACACTTTGTAATCGGGCATTTTCCCGCCAAATCGCATGCTTCACTGTGGTAGCGTTCGAAACACTTTCCTTTGTGCAGGGGTACATTACAAAACTTGCACATGTACCGCGTTTCACTGCGTAGTTTATGAGCGGCACATACACGACAACGACATAAAACATTTTTATTTTTGCCGGTTCCAACTAGAGGTTCCAATGTATGTTTCCTCATGTCCATTGACAGTCTCCCTGGTGGATCTGATTTTACTTGTTTCCTGCAAAAAAATGTGTTTAATTTAATTATAAGCAAATCTTGGTTAAAAGCATTTTCAAATTAACAGGGTATTAATTTTGACAGATGACACACGGACCTGAAATTAAAGCTGAAATGTTAAATCGAAGTCCAAAAAATTGAGGGCTTACCATATGTGCAGCTTGTGGCTACGAACCTGCGGTTACAAATTCGAAAACACTGTTTTTGATCATTGGTTGAATCTGCGGATGCGAAACCAGTGGCTACAAATGTGGACTGTGTTTGTGAAAGGAATCCGTGTCTGCCCGGGCCTGTGCAGTTCAAACCTGTGTTGTTCAGGAGTCAACTGTATTTTTTTAGTACGAAAATTAGGGGAGAGGAATCAGCGGCACAGGTATGAACCTTTAAAGTTCTGTATGCATACTGAAAAGCTGAGAAACTATTTTAAAATACTGCTATAAGTTCACAACTAATTTAACGTTATTTTTTTCATATCACTTTAATGAGATGTAGTAGGTACTGTCTAATAATCATTGCAATTAATCCTTACATCAATCTGTAACATATTCTGATCAAGCTAGCGTACAGGTTCATCTGAAATTTTCAATATAAAAATTCTGGTTTTTCTATACTCAGTACTGATGGCATAAGTTGTCTCTATTACTTTCGTGTTTTCTCATGGTCCAGTGTTTTCCTGGGAGTCTTAATGGTCCCTTTTCTTGTTCATTATTGTACTCAGATTATTTAAAGCCAGGCCAGTAGCGGGAAGGGAGAAAGGGCAGGATGTTCTGCCCTTAGAAATAGCTTAAGTAGTCCCAGAGGGGCACACTTTTGGTGTTTGCGTGTATTTCGACACAACTTGTGGAAAAGATGTCGATTTAAAAAGAGTGATTTTTATTTTCTGTCAGCTTCTTTGGATGAGTATTGGGTAGAAATCTTGGAATGGATTTCCATATGTGGGGGCTTGGGATCTGTGGTTGTTCTGTATCCCTTTGAGGTGAAATTTCAGGTGGAAAATGACAACTTCCACCTTTCTGCGGCTCTCTCAGAACCTGTCCTCGGCAGAGAGAAACCTCCACTGTCCAGAGGAGAACAGAATCTCAGATTGTCTTTCTCATTCTCTGGTTGGAAACAGAAAGAAAAAAAAGAGCACCTGGCCCAAAGAGAAGGTTCCCTGAGAACCAAGATGAGGCCTCCACCTCTGGTCATGACTGAGCAGTGCAATGCTGATTGGGTGACTGCCAACGAATTTTCTTTGGAAAACATAACATTCAAATTTCTACTCTGTTGAATAATGAGAGAATAGTGCTAATTTTGAGCTCAGATAATTTTTGGTCAAGGTGAATATATTTATGATGTTAGTGTTTTCTGCAACTTTAATACCGTTTTCACTAGTATTGTAAACTTATCTTGTTTTGGCTTAAACATCCTCAATCTCTTCAATAGTTAGTCTGATAGAGTGGTTTCTAGAACATTCTCTCGGTCCAGCCCTCTTCCACATCTCCACCAAGCTTGTTGATGTCATCTGGAATGTATGTAGTTAGGCAAGATTTTTTCTTGAAATATTATGTGTTCATTAACATAATACCTTATGTGTATTAGTATGGCTAGCCCAAATTCTAATAGTATAATATATACATGTGATCAAGATATACCACTGAGACAGTCCAAAGTTAATTTGTCTTCCCCTGCCTTACACATCATGCTATTTGCTTATAATAAATCTGTTGTCTGCTCTGACCTTCAGAATTACTGCCAAGAAAATCTCAAGTTTCTGGATTCTAAACTTGTAAAACTGCCTTTTATTTTTTATTGATTTGGATATAGGACTTTATATCTATTTCATTAAATGCATCTATTTTAAGTCTAAGGTTTTAGTATCATACTATGTACCTAGAAGGCACTTAATAAATGTTTGTAAACAATATGCTTAATATATATATTTTTTAAATAATTAGGTGACCATGAAGTCTTTCTGCTGTCATTAGGAGTAGCTTTAATTTCTCTCATACTTTCCTTTTCCTTTTCACTGTATTTTAAATTCTTCCTGAAGTTGTCAGTGTAGAAATCTATTTCTCTTTCATCTCCCTACTTGCAGTAATAGGATACTAAAATTTGATTCTAATGGTTTTAGTGCCACATTTTAAAAGAAAGGGGAAAAAAGGAAAAAGAAGGGAGTTAAGCAAGCATTGCCCTCCTTAATAATACATGGTTTCTGTTCTCTGTATAGTTTATTATTTGGAAACTGTGGGCTCCACTATCTTTCCTATAGCAAACAGAAACAGCATAGGGTAAATCGGAATGATTAGTATGCAAGGAGCTGATTCTGGGATATTCACTATAGCTTGTCCTTTCAATGTGTCTTCTTTTGACATCTTCACCCTGGGTATCCTGGCAACAGAGTACTTCACAAAAACAAAAGTCCCATAGACACTGTTTGCTGAATTCCATCAGAATAATAAAAAGACTATTTTATTCAAGCATTTGCTGAAGACAGTAATTTAGAAAAATAGCAAGAAGGCAGCTAACTGTACTTGATTCCAAAGTGACTGACACTGAAGGAAACCCCACACCAAGGAAGGTGTCTTTCGGTCAGATAATTCCTCAACCGTTTCTAGGAGGACAGGAAAGTGAAAAAGAGATGAGCTAAAATGGGAAGGAGACCAACATGACATACCACAGTAAGAAATTCCTAAGAGGGCCTGCTTATACCACAGGGTCACTTGTCTCCATACACACTAGAGACCTGTCTCTGCTGTCTGCGTGAACAACCTTGGAAGCAACCTCTGCCAGCTGCGCGGAGCCGCCTCCTCAGTGCTCCATTTGCTCTTGAGGAGCGTAGCAAGCTGGGAGCATAAGCAGCACACTCACTCTTCCTAGGCCTTTGGGGATCGAATAACCTTAGACATTTGGGACTTCTGATCCACTTAGTGCAGTGACAGTGCTGTCAATGGCTCCCTCAGGGCCTCTATAGGTTAATTAAAACACCTCCCTCAGACTCCAGCTATCTCCTTGCTTAGACACGGGGGAGAGGAGGGCGCAGTGGATAAGACACTGGTTAACGTGATCTGTTTCCTATTTTTTTTAGACTTGTCCTATCGTCCTACATCTCCTATGTGACCCAAGGGCTGACTACATTGGTGTAGGGACTGTCTGCTCTCCCTAAGGCCAAAAGTTCGGATATGTTATCCCACTGCAAGGATTTATTGAACAGAACTCAAGACTCACAGGGGAGGACTTAAGGGACTAGAAGTTTAAGCTCCTCAAAGAATTGAATTCAGGCAGGCTATATAGTAAAGTAAGATGCATTTAGACAGTGTGCCTAGCCCCAAACCACCTCCCGTTGACTAGGTTCTTCCCAGCCTCCTTCCCCAGGTCTCAGAAGTAGCTGCTGACAGCTCTTTTTGTACTGTATCCTGACTCCTACCCCAACCCTTCCCAAAGTCATAGCTATTTGGAGCAGGAGCAGGCCTCTGACCCCATCTGACTAGTCATAGTCTCGAATCTGGAAATTGAATTCAGCAATACTTGTCAGTTCAGATGCTTTCTGGAACTGAAGACAGTTACACTTGGGGGACAATTTCTGCAGGCGTGGAAACACTGAGGCTGAAATGACATAGCCACACAGCAAAACGAGATGAGAGAACATGGAGAGGGAGAGAGATTGTCCTGATTGTTGGTGGCTTTCTAATTCCAGTTTCCTTTGGGGTTCAACTCTGCTTGTTTCCCTTTGGTTCTATGCAAAACCTACACCAGAGACCCTATTTGGTCTAAGCTAATTCAAGTGGATTTTGCATAATTATACTTTAAAACAAAACATAAAAAGGAAACCTTGACCAAGATAAACTGATCAAAGAAAGCTTCAGGACTGGAATCCAGGTCTTCAGGCCTCCAGGCCTCTAAGCCTCCCAACCCCCAAATAGAGTTTTGTCCATACTACCAGACTTCTGCCTGTTAGCTCAACTCCAGACTCAAGGGGAGAATCTCTTTCCCGTGGCAGCTCTACAGTGTCCTGATGGAGCCAGAGGAGCACAAAATTTATTCCCTGAGTGGCCCTATTCTCCAGCCCTTTGCCCTGAATTGGTCTCAAACGGGATAATTACTGATGCTCAGTGCTAACACTCATGTAGGCTGGAACAGAAACCTGTGCTGTGTCTCCCTCCACATGCCCATCTGAACGGCATGTCCGAATGACCCTTGGACTCTTGCCTTCCGGATTCCCACATGATCTCTGACCATCACAGGGCCAGTTTCTGTGTGTCTCTACCTGTGAGGCATCATGTGATGAAAGTGATGCCTCTGCCCCTTTGGAAGGGTCACTTGAAAAATCAGAGGGAGAAAAACCTCAGACAGGCTCTCACTTCTACTCTCAGATGCCAGCTCTTGTTTTGTGATTGTTTGCCATTAGGCAAGGGTGACCTGACGTTCCAAGTGAGGCTGTTTTTTTGGAGGCAGGAGGGAAAAGGGGGCAAAACTGGGATCTTCTCATGTCAACAGCATTTCTGCGGCTCCTGAAGGCTCCTCTCTCCAGGACAAGACAGAATGCAAGCTTTGGGCATGAATAAAAGTAATGTAGTGATCCAGGTTTGATTTCTGCACAGAACTTCCTATATAATTTACTAGGGGCCCGGTGCACGAAATTCGTGCGCGGGGGGCGGGGGGGAGAGGAGGGTACCTCAGCCCAGCCTGCCCCTCTCACAGTCTGGAACCCCTCAGTGGATGTCCTATGATGGCCCCAGTCTGCCAGGCGCCTTTTTGTTTTGTTTTGTTTTGTTTTGTTTTGTTTTTTTATTTTACTTTTTTTTTTACATTTTTTAAAATTACATAAAGCTTTACAAAGATTAGTACATATATCTCTTTTT